>QCXZ01000137.1:75226493-75405114 GCA_025024175.1 Rhyzopertha dominica
TTTAAATAAACAGTTTTAAGCAGATACCTTCAAACATTTAACAGAATTAATTAAATACATGTTATAAATTTAGTCAATCTGAAATCATTGAAGAATTTCACACAAAAAGAAAATAACAAAATAAGTATGCGCCCAATACCCATATAATCGCTTAATGCTGTCTGCCGGACTTCCGAATACATCTTCGGATTGGCTCGACATATATCGGCTTCTCCTCTCCGGTGCAGTACAGGTGCACGCTTAACGTTGAAATTATGAAGCTAGTTGCCAGATTAGGCTATTTGTTACCAACTGAACTATGTTTTTAACTTTTTAACTGAAAATTTACAGTAGTAGCAAGTCGTCAGTTTGGGCTACTTTAAAATATGCACAATCTATGATAACGGCATTGGGAAGAAAAAACATGGACGATTAGAACAGGTTAACATGCTTGTCCTGACGATTTTGTTGCATTTTTATAGAATTGGTGCTTTTTTGGTAGAGTTATTCAGGTTACAAACCAATCCATAACTTTTAACCTCAAATAAAATATCGTTTCGCGCTTTTGTTTTTCTTTATAATCAATTTTCTTCCTCAACAAAAAAAAAACATTCTTAATTACAATTTGTTGTGTTCGTGTAATAGCTGTTTGCGAAAACTAAAAAGCGTGTGCAATCCAATATATGCTATCGATTGCTAATCGGTTAAAAAGTATGTATAAATCAAATTTGTAAATCGGTTGCCTGGGTACTTTACACCGAGCACTGGCTACTACTTGTTCATCAAGATCTGTTAGGTAGAAGGCTAACAACTTCGCGGTTCGTTTTGGTGGTTTTATACAAGATTTGAAAGGGTAAGATAGCTAATTTTTTACATTATGGAAACAATACAGGACGTGGTGAAACAAAAGGGGATGTCGTGGAATTTATTTTAAAGATCAATTATTCAAAATTTTCATATGACGATAAAGTTTTTATTAAAAATTTGCCTCGCCCTTCGCCCAGAATGAACAATTTAATACAGTGTAGTTCAACGGGTAGTTCAATCCTAATAATTAATAAACCTGTTCCAAATCCTTTCCTGGCAAGAGACCTTCTCGTTGGTTCTTGCCGAACAATATTATTTATAGAATTAGTGGCAGTAATAAACAACAACAACTACGAGTATATACAAAATTATTTACTAATTTATAAATAAATAATATTGACCAACTAAAGTGGACTAAAGTTTTTACTGCCGACCCAATAGAATTTGTCACGAGCCGCCACTGATATACAGGTACCTTATTTTAGTCCGATTTCTTCACAGTTTTTAAAATGTTTTTATTGAAATGACAGGAAGTCTCGATACATGTTGAAAATTTAATTAACAAAAAGCTACTAAACCTGTGCAGGTACGACTAATTAATGTATATGATAAATTCCTGTTTTTATTGTAATGAAGCAGTATGAAACAGAACATAGTGCGATACACACTAGTGAAGTCACGAAACACTAAAATAATAATAAACCTTTAAATGCAACACGAAATTTTATCATCAGAATTCAAACTTGTTACAGTTCTTCCTGTTGAATAGAGATTATTACATTTGTACGTGCTTGTTTAGCTGTCCACAATATTCTATAATAATTACAAGTTCTCTAAACTTCTGTCAATGTGGTTCACCTCCTCGGTGCTAATTGCTCCAGATCTATTTAGCACAAAGTCCTGAGAGTTGCATACCTTGAGTAGAGGGTTGAGGGGGTGTTCAAAGTTTATGCAGTTAGATGCATGCCAGGATGTTTAAGTTTATTTTCAATGTTCGACTTACCAACTTGCTAATCAACAGCTGCTGCAAAATAAACTTAAACATCCTGGCATGCATCTAACTGCATAAACTTTGAACACCCCCTCAACCCTCTACTCAAGGTATGCAACTCTCAGGACTTTGTGCTAAATAGATCTGGAGCAATTAGCACCGAGGAGGTGAACCACATTGACAGAAGTTTAGAGAACTTGTAATTATTATAGAATATTGTGGACAGCTAAACAAGCACGTACAAATGTAATAATCTCTATTCAACAGGAAGAACTGTAACAAGTTTGAATTCTGATGATAAAATTTCGTGTTGCATTTAAAGGTTTATTATTATTTTAGTGTTTCGTGACTTCACTAGTGTGTATCGCACTATGTTCTGTTTCATACTGCTTCATTACAATAAAAACAGGAATTTATCATATACATTAATTAGTCGTACCTGCACAGGTTTAGTAGCTTTTTGTTAATTAAATTTTCAACATGTATCGAGACTTCCTGTCATTTCAATAAAAACATTTTAAAAACTGTGAAGAAATCGGACTAAAATAAGGTACCTGTATATCAGTGGCGGCTCGTGACAAATTCTATTGGGTCGGCAGTAAAAACTTTAGTCCACTTTAGTTGGTCAATATTATTTATTTATAAATTAGTAAATAATTTTGTATATACTCGTAGTTGTTGTTGTTTATTACTGCCACTAATTCTATAAATAATATTGTTCGGCAAGAACCAACGAGAAGGTCTCTTGCCAGGAAAGGATTTGGAACAGGTTTATTAATTATTAGGATTGAACTACCCGTTGAACTACACTGTATTAAATTGTTCATTCTGGGCGAAGGGCGAGGCAAATTTTTAATAAAAACTTTATCGTCATATGAAAATTTTGAATAATTGATCTTTAAAATAAATTCCACGACATCCCCTTTTTTGTTTCACCACGTCCTGTATTGTTTCCATAATGTAAAAAATTAGCTATCTTACCCTTTCAAAATCTTGTATAAAACCACCAAAACGAACCGCGAAGTTGTTAGCCTTCTACCTAACAGATCTTGATGAACAAGTAGTAGCCAGMGCTCGGTGTAAAGMACCCCAGGCAACCGATTTACAAATTTGATTTATACATACTTTTTAACCGATTAGCAATCGATAGCATATATTGGATTGCACACGCTTTTTAGTTTTCGCAAACAGCTATTACACGAACACAACAAATTGTAATTAAGAATGTTTTTTTTTGTTGAGGAAGAAAATTGATTATAAAGAAAAACAAAAGCGCGAAACGATATTTTATTTGAGGTTAAAAGTTATGGATTGGTTTGTAACCTGAATAACTCTACCAAAAAGCACCAATTCTATAAAAATGCAACAAAATCGTCAGGACAAGCATGTTAACCTGTTCTAATCGTCCATGTTTTTTTCTTCCCAATGCCGTTATCATAGATTGTGCATATTTTAAAGTAGCCCAAACTGACGACTTGCTACTACTGTAAATTTTCAGTTAAAAAGTTAAAAACATAGTTCAGTTGGTAACAAATAGCCTAATCTGGCAACTAGCTTCATAATTTCAACGTTAAGCGTGCACCTGTACTGCACCGGAGAGGAGAAGCCGATATATGTCGAGCCCAATCCGAAGATGTATTCGGAAGTCCGGCAGACAGCATTAAGCGATTATATGGGTATTGGCGCATACTTATTTTGTTATTTTCTTTTTGTGTGAAATTCTTCAATGATTTCAGATTGACTAAATTTATAACATGTATTTAATTAATTCTGTTAAATGTTTGAAGGTATCTGCTTAAAACTGTTTATTTAAGAGGATAGCTATTGCAGTGCCAACCCTGCCGACCCGGACGAGCCGCCACTGCTGTATATCTGTTTTGAATGCGTGGAGAAAAACAAATGGTGAAAAATGTTCCGAATGGGAACACTTTCTTGACATACTACATTATTGGCAAAAGCCTGTAGGGGAAAATGTCGAGACTATTAAACTTCTTTAAAAGATAAAACAGCTCGTGATAGTTCTAGCAAACTAAAAATACTGGCTAGAGGAGAGACTTATAAAAGAAATCTCATCGCAGATAAATAAATCTGAATCTTTTAAATAAATTATGGTTATTAGAAAAGAAAAAATGTTGCTACGACACCAGCTGGTAATAGTTTTTTCAAGATTCATGAAACAACACGTATATGAACCCGCCCAAAAAATATATTTTCCTAGTGAAGTTAGAAAGGTATTAAACTACAGTTTCGTTCTCAAATACTACAGAACAATAAATCTGCTTTGTGGGTAGCTATATTTTTAGCATCCACTGTTGCCAGCTGATTCACCGATGCAAGACGAGTGCATCCCCCATACCAGCAGGTTATAGGTTATTTCCCAGAGGTGGTGCCATGACCCGCAGTTGTTAGGATCTTCTGTCAGTGAATAAATGGCCCAACGCGGAGACGTGACCCGCCCAACTCCCTGAACGTATGAAACATATGGGATGGAGCGAGAGAGTTATGAAAACCATCAATTTCACCGTTCTTACGTATAGCCTAAAGTCGTCGATATTGAACCGGCAAAGTGTTAACCATAGCATCAAGAAGTAATATTCTGCAGGGATGGCTCTGAATACTGTTTCGCCAAGCCAGTGCCGCGAACAGACAAGTCGTTAAAAAATTTATAAATGATCCCGGCGACCGTCCACTCGCTCAACATCATAAATCTTGAATTACAGCTGTTTCCGAAGAAAGCTCTAGAGTACATGAGTAGTGTATGTAATGTTAAAATGCAAAGCGCGCGTTGAGGTACATGACGTATGCTGTCAGGTCCTAAGCATCAGCATTTAAAAGAGACGTCGTTACTAGATTATTGGATTATCACTACTGTTCTTATTGACAGAAATGGCTTTGAAACTGGCTTTCGTAACAAAATAACTTTTGTTGTTGTAGACTAGGAAACTATATTCTATATGTATTCTAAAACTATTTATCACTTCATAAAGCAAGGATAAACAAAACATGGAGAACCTTTCTAAACTTTCTAGTTCGCCTCAAATGCTTTTACAGTCATAAAACTTCAATCTACTATTTGAATTTCACGTTTGAGTGAATTAGCTCAAACAACCTGAATCTTGGAATCGAGCCTAAATCTGAATTCATTAAAGTATCTTTGTCCTTTGGGTAAAGATGCTTTCAAAGAGTTCCGTGTTGTCAGAAATTCGTTTAACTAGTTTTTATAAGTTATGGWGTGATATGTATCTTTGTCTTTGATATGTTGAGCGACACTTGACCTACCAAACCTCGCAAACTGTAATGAGCTAAATGCCTTGTAAATCTCAGCTCCTAATGGAACCCTGATCTGCCCAATATATTTAAGATTGCAACCTAAGTACATTGATACTTTGGTGTAATGCCTGCTCTGACAAGGTGAAATAAAACTGTCATACTTAATGACCTCATTTTCCCAGCAAACCGCCCATATAACAATAACAAACAAAAACAATTAAATGGTAAATGCCGCACCTGCCTTGAAAGTTAAAATTACAAGTTTCAAACCCAACTATACCTAAAATGTACGTTCTTCCCAAATCCATAAAACAGGTAAATCGGTAAACCTATTGTTTCAGGTACTAACACTCACCTGCTTTCAGTGTCTCAGTTGTGACGAGGAATAGGCGGCACTTAAAACCTGTAAAGAATGATTTTGGATAGAGATATTTTAACACAGCTAGCTTTCATTAAATCTGACCTTCCATTGTTACCATCTTTAGTTAAGAAATTACGAACTACTCAAACGGGAAATTTTAAGTTGGATATTGGTATCATCGATGCTAAAATAAATTTAAACTTGAAAGAAGTGCTGTCTAGATATCATGTATACGATAAAATGAACAGAGTTTGTCACATTTTGAGAGCAGAGAATGTAGAAATTAATGATATGAGTCCTGCAGATGTAGCTATTATGAAATATGCCCCCATTATGTCTTGTGACGTAGAACGTTCATTTTCAAATTATAAAAATACGCTTCAGCGACAAAAGCCAAAATCTCACTATGGAGCACATAAAACAAGTTTTAATTGTATACTGCAATAAGGCGCATAAAGAATACCCTTCCAGACAAAGTACTTACTTACTGGTTTCTCATGTATTTATCTCTATTTATTATAGTGCATTATCGTTCTATGTAATACGTTTATAGTGGTTATGTTTATGTAGCTTTAACAAAAAAGAAATTGTATTTGTAACATATGCGCCTTCATGTAACCACATAATTATCCATATTTTAGGAATATCAATGTAAATACAGCAAATTTTAGGCTCGTAGAAAAAATTATATAGCCTTTTTTGTAGCATATAAATACGGACTATACTTATTATATTGCATAAGTAAATGATATCTATCTTAATAAGTATAATTTAGCTGATAAAGATGCAAACTAAAATTACAACTGACTATAATTTTGAAGGAATAAAAAGGTTGGATTAGATTCATAACAATAGTTCTCCCTTTCTTACGCATAAAAACATTTTAAGTTCGCAATTACTATCAGTCCAGCGTAGATATRGATGTTTTATGATACCGCCACCATACACAAGAACTTCAATGAAATACATATCCATGAACAATAATAAATCGACATCACGTAATTCGTGGCAAACCTTTCAGCGTGAACATGGCTATTTCAAAATCGCTACTGCAGCAATAAATAATACGGGATTTAAGGGTGGGGATGATTTTAAACCAGAATGTTTTTACAGGCATGTAGTCACAACGCTAAATCGAAAACGTGGGTTTAATACTGGACACTAAACGAGTTACATTACGAAAATGTGAACATTTGGGTTACGAAGGCGTGTAAAACAGTTTAAATCCTTCCGGACTAAAACATTAACGCTTGTAGGATCCTTATTCTGAACACAATGTCGTGAATTGTGTCATTGACAAATGAGTAATTTGTTAATATGTGCGTTATCGGTTATTATCAAGGAATTTGCCATTAGCCGGCGTGTCTGTAGTGAGAGTTTTTCAAAATTAAAAAAATAGGTGGCAATGCCATTTGTCAGGATTACACTGACATGATGACAAAACCACCTAGTTACAATGATGGAAACTTACTTCCTTTTTTCTTAAAAATGATCTGATTTTTTTGGATAGGAAATTGTAGTCAGTCTATGGCCTTTCCGTAGGACTATATCTCAAAGAAAAGGTATGTCACAATCAACCGCATGCAGTAAAGCAATTGAAAACACTTTTTACAAAATTATATTATCAACGGTAAACTTTTAGCTTAAGTTATGAAAAATTTAAAAAAAAAACAAATGCTCACGATCAAAGTTTATTGAACAAAAGCCAGTTTGCTATTTATTATTCATTGTAGAAACCTAGGGTCATGCTAACTGCTGCACCCTGTATCTTCTGCCCCAGAAGAAACTGTCATCTGTGAAAATAAAAGAACTATTTTTTTTTACTTTTAAAAGTATATGTAGTGTGGTACTTTCGCGAAATAGCCGGTTGAGGTTTTTAACCCTAAAATCACGAACTTGGGTCCTTCATGAATGAACCCAATCGTGAACAAAATCAATCCTATTACAAATACAGTATTATATTAATATGCGTTCCGTTTCGAGCAAGGGCATTACTACGTCTTGAAGTAAAACGTATATTTCAGAATTCATTACCTGGATTGGAAATGCCAAAAGTACGAGAGGGAGGGAGGACTTTACTGACATATACGGTGAAAAGTATTCGAAATTACAAGGTTCGCCTGTCGTATTACCGAAAAACGTTTTCCTCTACATATACGGCAATAATTTTATTGCTAGCGACTGAATAACATTCCACTGCAAAATGCTTATTACACATCAATCGAGGCATTTTCAAATAGCAATGAAAATGGGAAAACACATTTTCGACAAATTGAATTTAGCGAGCAATACTGGAGCCAGAGCAATGGCCAATAACTTGTAATATTGCAAGCAAAGCAAGCAACATGGCACTGCCTATATGTCCTTATCTGTTCAATATGAAACGAAATGGCGTATTGGAGGGAAAACGACGTTCACTTAATGTGGCTTTTGAATAAGCGTATAGAGTTTGTGCAGGTCGATAGAAAAGTTTCTGTAAAAATACACCCAACGGTAAAAAAACGATCCATGCGCTTTTTGTGCCAAAAAATGTGTTTTATTAGGTAATCATTTGTTTTTAAGAAACATAATTAAGTTTTATATCTCTGATGAAAATGACCTGTGTTTTTTTCATAAATTAAACACCATCATGAAGCCCTATACTGAATTTAATTAAACAACAGAGACAAACTGAACAAAAAAATAACAGAGCAACATGAGGAACATAGGTGAAAGAAGAATCGAACACAACAAATTCAGAAAACTAATTGTGTATTGCCTTCCTCGAGCTCGGATTACGGCTTCTATTGGTATCTCCTTAAAGAGGTTCCGAATGCTTCCCTAATCAAGGTTTTCCCATTCTAATACTAGTGCTACCCTGAGTGCTGCCAAATTTGCAGGGGCGGGAATTTGAGCTCTGATCTTTCTTCCAAGCATATCCCAGACGTGCTGTATCGGATTTAAGCCCGGGCTTCTTGCTGGCATATAATGCGTGGGATACCCACCTCATCCAGGTAATCATTAACTATGTGTGCGACGTAAGGACGGGCGTTATCTTGCATAAACCAAAAGTTAGCGCCGACAAATGGGGCAAATGTACCTATCCGAATTCAGTCTGTTTACAGGAACCACCACTAATTCTGTCCAACACCAATACCTCCCCACACCATTATCGAGCCACCCCCATAGCTAAGCCTTGGAACGATATTTTGCTTTGTGCAAATTTTTCTCCAGTTGGTCTCAATACTCACTGGCGACCATCTGGTGATCTGGATTGCTCAATTCCTCAATGCCCCAGGTGCGATGTTCTCTGGCGAAGCGAAGTCGTTCAACTCGGTGACCCCTTGTTAATTCTGAACCGTTTGCTGATCTTGTTGCACTTAATCCATACTTCTTCAACCTTCTCCTTACAGTTCTTTCACTTACAGCTATTCCTCTCACCTCATACAATTCATTCCTCATTCCAATTGCAGTACTGTCCCTGTTACGCAACACTCTTAACGTCACAAAGTGATCATCTTGGTGATTTGTACATCTTCTTCTGCCCGACCTAACTTTTCTTCTGTATGCTCCTGTTTCTTTGAGTCGATTTAATGCTCGCTGAACACCCTAGACACATAATACTGGGACCGCCCGTCTTGAATTAGAGCAATTGCTCTCGCTGAGTCTGTTGCACTCAAAACCATTTTAGCAATGTTTTTCAGCTGTTTGTCAGTATGATAATAGGTAATTGACAAATGCCTAACGAATGCTTTCTATCTAGAGGTCAAAGCAGAGGTGCTTTGATGTAAAAGTTTAGAAGGAACGATACGGTTAAAAAGCGGTTTAAAAAAATTAAAGAAAACGAGTTTCAACACGATATCTGCTTGTTTCTCTTTTTTACTTTTTTTGTTAAACTGTTTCATACATTAAGAACAAATAGCGACACGATGGGTTTCCAACCGAAACAAATATATATATAAAATACGTCTGGATCGTTTTTTGTGCCGCTGAGTGTAGTTACATGCAATGCTAGCATATCGTGTTAGCGCTTACCCGATCAATAAATATACACTCCATCTCCAAAATATCTATTATAGACAAATTTAAATTTTGTGCACCAAAAACAAACACGTACTTTGAATTAGGTGTTTCAAGTTAAGCAATTCATATTCCCGAGTTCTTATAATAACTTATGATGACTGATAAAACTGACTCGAAAATCTACTTGTACTATCAAGAAAATTTTTAACACCCAGCTGAAATGAATAAAATGTTTCAGTTATAGCGTTGTGAACCAACTCTAACGTTGCATTCGCGCTCCAGTCCCCCATAGAACAAATTACCGAAGTCGGAATGAAGCACTCAGTGTGCAGAAGCCATATTTCTATTTTAGACCGTGGCCCTCCGGCATTAAAGGTCTGTTTGATGAATAAAATGCAATTATCAGAGAGACATACGGCTTAATGCTATAAGGCATTAAGAAAATTTATTACTTGTTCGCGAAGAAATTACGGAGACTTATTGAAGTTGGTTTAACGGATAAATTTTATGTGACGGAACAAGCTGAACATTAAATTACGAAGAGCAAGCGGACGATTCTCGCTATATAAAAATAACCGGGACCTCAGCGATGCGAAGCGCCTGCTGGAAAGCACTCCGTCGCGGGATTCTCAGATGCACTTTTGGTTTTCACGTTTTTGCTACACTTGCTGTCGAGGGTTCGCGCTTTTTCAGAGGGCAGTGCACATCGATATTTCCACCATCTCCCCATTTTGCTTCTTGTTTGAACTGCACGTAATATAAGGAAAATTTAATGCTGAACAAAACGTTTTCACTTGTCATATATACTATACCCAGACTATATACCTACAGTCATTTTTTAATCATAATAAATTAAAAGTGTTGGGTTATCGGATAAGCAGGCTAATTAAATTAGAAAAAGTAACTCGCTACGGTCAGGACTCGAACCCGAATCTCCAGAACGGTACTCTGGTATGTTCCATTACACCACCGGAGCATTCGAGTTAAAACCCAGACCCAGCGATTGTCATGACAGGAAGCTATGGAAATAGAGCTGCGGGATGCGACAGGAGTCGTAGGACCTCCACCAACATCATAACCGTTTATGATTGTTCCATATCAATTTGTTCAAACTAAGAATTTAATTGTTTACTACCTCTTTTGCAACAATGAAAAGCTAGAAAGAAAGCAGTACTTTTGAATGGGGACAAAATTTCCTGTAGGAGAGAGACAGTTACTACAAATTAATAATTTTGTACTATTAGTATATAAGCATAAGTTGTTGTGTAAGATGGGTAATTTCAAAAATTTCGTGATTAAGAGCACATTACACCTTAGCAGGATATTATACAGAAACTGTTAGCCAAATACTCGCTTGCTATTAAACAACTAGAACCGATATGGAAACGTAAAATGTGTTTCTAAAAAGTATGCAGCAGTATTTATGTGAAACTGGATCATCTACCTCCTGTTCTCTATGGAACCTAATCAAATAATAGAATCTTGGTTGTGAAATCCTAGAAAACACAACACTCAGTTTTGGATAAATACCTTTGAAAATTTTAGAGATGTATTAAAGCTATGACAGGGTTCTGCTGATATAAGTACCTACCACTACATTCATATTATAACTGGAATTTTTACTCTGTTTTCGATGTAATAACATAATGAGTACTTTATACTAAATAGTAGGTTTCTTTGTTTAATATATTTATGCAGTAACTGTTACACGTTCAGCAAAATAAAAATGAAGTTTACAGTGGAAGTTTGACGGTATTACTTGGTTTAACTTCAAAAGGTCCAAAGTTGACGAAATCATCTTCCAGACCAAATATTAATTGAATCCTTTATCTGACTCTTACTGATTCTATTTCGTACCAAAATTACAGCTAATTTACAGTTTACATATCTTTGAAGGAACTGAAGGAATTTGTCCAACTAAGTTATAGATACTTTTGCGGAGCTCTAATTTGTATGACATATCGACGCTTTCAGTATGCAAACTGACTGTCAGTTTATTGACAGATCACTAAGGAACTTTTGTTTTTAAAGCACACTCGAAATTGCATCTTACGTTTCGTGTGTCAGCATCAAGAAATTTGTCCCGAAGCTTATGGGACATACATTATGTTATAAACACATCAACAAAGGAACGGTAACAAATAAATAACAAATCAAAAACAAAATCAACTACAGCAATAAGAACAAACTAAGTCACGTAGAAAAGCAATGGAATAGATCACCAGGGAGATGGACTTCCAAGTGTAGCTTTCCGAAAATCTGGCTATACTATATATTAAGAACATTGAAAAGAGAAGCACTATGCCAAATCAATAGATGAGTGAAGTCGTACACAATCTGTTTCATGCACTTTTTTCAAGATACGGTTGTCCGATCGTGATATGCGCAAAAAGTGGGTGTGTTCTTTGCCAGCGAAGACGGTCCACAAATGTGTTGTATTTGAATACTCACTGTACCTTCAGTAAAAGTAATCTTCAGTTTTCATAGTTTACTGGATTCACTGTGATAAAATAGTAATTTTAGAACTAAACAAAAAATTCTCGTTACCTTTAATAATATATATAAATAACATGTGATTATTTAGATTGAAAATCAATTTTACTGTCACTTTGTCCATCACTTTTCGCATACCTTGTATATAAATGTCTTATTATCATTTTTGAACGTGATAATAAAACACGCTATATACAGATCAACGTTAATTTATATTCATTTCCCCTGTGTACCTTTTCTGAAAATCTTACATGCACAAACACATATCCCAAAAAGAAGTTTAACCCCAAACTTGCGGTGTTAGCTCGACATACATACATACGCTATAAGCGTATACAAAGTTGCTTAAATGACGGGATTTTAATGACCGCCAGTATTAATTGCTATACCATAAAAATTGCACCTAAGCGTATTAATGACTTCGAAATAAAGCCGAATAGCTGGTTGCAGAGGCAACTCCAAATACTGGAAAAATTCAGTTCGGACTGGCCCTCGTATTTATAGCCATTTTATGCACTCATGTGAAGCAATGTGTGCCAGGTAGTAGAATATTCATGTTACGCGTGCATGTGCATTTTCCGAACCAATGCTTAATAGTCCCAGCAATAATTTTCCTTGTCTAACACCTAGACTGGGAAAATAATTTCGACATTGTTGTAGCCGAGCGATGAAGGTACCTATTATTGATATTTATTAAAGGGTACTTACGTGCATTTATACATTTTTGACAAAAAATAGTTATTATTTTTAACATTTCTTGGTTTGCCTTAGTTTCTACGCACATACACAAGTGAAGAAAAAGTTAAAGGAATAATTTTAAATTCCTACCGGCATTACACCCAAAAAGGCAACAAAGATATAAGACAGCATCCCTTGTCTCACTATAATCGGCGTGATACTGTGAAAGTCGTAATCATCTGCTGACCTAAATGTTTCTGTTATATATTATTTGTATCGTAAAGTTTATTGCAAATATGAGAGAATCACACCGAATTATCACCAAAAAGATGTACCCTAACACTGCTACATTTAGATCAATAGCTCCATAAGTTGATTTCCGGTGTTTTGCATAACTTGTCATAGGTGTAACAGTACAGAGAAGTTTTTAACAAGCACAAAATTTATCATAGATATATATTTTTTATGCCACGACCAGAATTAATTTTCCATTTTTCTACTTGTAGGATAATGCCAAAGTACTTATAAATGCTCGATGTAAATAATTTACATAAAGTAAGCAACGGAACTCATACATCAACACATTTGCCAATTCTGTATAGTAATAAAAATTATAACTGTGAATCTGGTTGAGGCATCAAAAAATCCAGTAACTAACCTAAATGAGGAGAAGCTTATTTATTTTTTTATGATTTGTGTTAGAAGTGTTAGGATCAGTATCTCCTCCATCTGTACGGGAAAGTCCGATTCCTTTTGCATTAACTTTTGCACCCAGTACTCAAGTATCTGATTTAAGTTCATCAGAAGCAAACACAAATTCTTGCTGGCCACTGTCATCAACTATGGTACCTATGCTTCATACTCCTTGGGGATTTCAAAGTTTTCTTTAATACCTAGAACTTAATTAATGAGCATTTTAAGTTAAGTAGATGATTGTATAAAACCGGGGTTTATGCAATCTGTGTCTTATAACGAACGGCTATGCTAAAATGGTAAAATGCATCACTACCATTTTAAATGAGTTTAAGCTTCTGACTTTGATGGAGTACTTGTTAATGGAATGGCTTCCTTATAAAATTAGATTGAAGCTATTTAAAGTTGTATGCAAAAAAATTACTAATAATGTGGCAGCAGCTTTTAACAAAATAAAACTCGAACCTGAAGCTTGTTGCTGTATAAGATGACGATTTTGCAAAACAAGTAAAAAATTATATATTGCTCTTTGATACAAATTACATATTGCTCTGTAGCTAAAGCGATGAAGCTGTGAATTTGTCGTTAAATCTRAACTACTAACATGAATTGCTTGTTTTGTCTACCGTTTCTTTTTACTTCGTACGTTAGTATTTATTTATTTAATATCACAATGTTCGCATGTATATAATAATAAAATAATCATTAAACAGCTTCTAATATACAGAGAACTATGTAAGATTTAATTGTTTGCGCAAATTAATGTCGTGATTCGCAAAACCGTATTTTTAAAAAACTTGTTTTTTTTCTAAGACATTCTTTTATTATCCACGAAATACTGTATTCTGCAAAATGCTAGTTTATGATTGTTTTATGTTGTCCACATATACGAACGCTTAGAACATGTAAATACTGTTAATCTTTAGTTGTACTTCGCTAGATACCAACAGAATTTAATATGCTGAATCAAAATATTATTTAAGCAACATCCGCTCTAGACGTAATCCTAACTGCAATTCCAGCCATCATAATTTGACATGACAAGCGTTTCAGCACGAGCCGATCTCCTGGAAATCCTGTTACATTGTTTCTGTCATGCAGTCGATAAAAGAACATAACAGATGCAGCCAAATGATTTTATTCGATATTGGAAATGCAGAGTGCTGCCATAGCAACCGGAAGCAATTCCATTCCGCATGGCCAAAAAAGTTCAAACAAAGCTAAGCGTGTAGTTTTCCAACACGCCGGATCGCCAGTTTGGTCCAATTAAAATACCAGCTAACTACGGAATTAACGGTTCACGTGACAAATTTGTGTAAATAACGAATTTATAGGTTCGGCTACAAATTAGTGTTAGCGCACAGCTATTGGGAATCCAAGATCCAGTGTGAAGTAGTGTACTTCGCAAACTGATTGCACAGAGTCGACATAAGGGCAATGTAGGCTACTGCTGCAGCGATACTCTTCTGGAAAAAGCCAGTTATATCTAGGATACGCTTTACCAACTATTTTTTAGTTTTGAATTTGAAATTTTTTGCAGAGCTCTGGGATTCAAATATAAGAAATATTAAAAATGGTTCTCACATATCTTAGATTTTAATCAGTTATTCAGAAGACCATACGTTTAGGCAACTTGTCCATTACCACACTTTAGACTTAATGATGGATTCATTCTAACAAAGATAAAGGAAATTATGTCGCAATTAGAGAACTCGTCATGAGTCCAAGTACAAGAACACTTTTTGCCTTCAAGTGATAATAACCAAAATCCTTGCGATTCACCTTTAGAATACATATCATAAAAATTTTAATTATATGGATATTCCAAAGCCGGATGATGTCAGCAAAAATGCTTCACATGCAGCTTATCTGAAAGTAAAAAATTACTATTTGTAAAAGACTATCCTGCAATAGTTAGGATTTCAACGAAATATAATGTCATATTACTCTATCCGCTCCGGTTGMCTTGCAGCAAAAGGTCTTTTCTCTTGAGTAGCCATGCTGAAGAAGAAGAAGAAGAAAAAGAAGAAGAAGAAGAAGGGTAGAAGAAGAAAGGAAAAGGAAGAAGAAGAAGGGTAGAAAAAGAAAGGAAAAGGAGGAAGAAGAAGAAGAATGATGTGAGGCATTATGCCCAAAACATGTAATGACATGGAAAATGTTTAGAAAACAGCGAGAAATTAGTTGCCAGTCTAATAGAATGACATTACCTTTTAAAATATTGCCTCTAACGATTCGTTGCTAATTATTAATAGGGTATTTGAGAACATTGCTGAAAATACAAAAGCTTGAATGTTACAAGAACTGTTGTTCAAGGAAAGTGAAAAATGACTCATGGGAAGCCAACCTGAACAAAATCCGGCCCTGTTTCGCCTGGCCAATTAGACTGATGCATGTGCGTCGTCGTTCGATGCGACTATAAGGATTAGGCGTCGTGGCGGTGGTAGAACGACGTTTACACAGCAATATTACTCCGTGGTAACCCCGGGCATTAAAATGGGAGGCGCGTGAGATAACACCGACACCGAGTGACATTCACGCTGTCCAGATGCGCAAACGGCGTTAGTGTTAATTGTAATTACCGAGGCATTCCAAAAATTATCACGCCCCGCCGGGCATATAATATGCAAATTTAATTGGCGTTTTAATACCACACTGCGTTAATTGCGCAAAGGGTGCGTTATCACGCGAGAGCATTCGGAATGTCAACAGCTTCCTTCTGGTGTTGGGGTAGGATTAAGATTGAAAATGGGTGTTGCCTACGAACATTCGAAGTACCCACGTCCGACTATTTAAGCTCTTTGTCCCCTATATTTAATTCCTGTTGAGACTGTTTACGATTTCCCACTAACATGCAGTAGGATTTTTTTGTATCAGGTGGGCAACAAAGTAGACAATTGCTCATCTTTTATATAAATGAAGAATGATCATTTTATATAAGCAATATGTTATAGAAAAAAACCATTTTTATAAATTAATTACATTTTCACCTTTTCTTCGGAACCGTAACTTGACAGTGTTATCATAATTGAATGTTTTACTAAATCAGGGCTAATGATAGCATTATCTCCTTTTGGTGTTTTTCGGATTTCTATGTTGTTTGCGCTGGTTCATTACTTTAAACTATAACCACTTTTGTTCGATGTTATATTAAATTATCCATTTTTCATCACCGGTGATCATCATGCGTTTTAAAAAATGGTCGAGATTTTCCTGTTTAAGATGTAAATCGCATATGTTAATGGTTGAGTTAAATGAATTTCCTTTAACTCGCGAGAAACCCAAATATCGAGTTCGTTAACGTATGCCATAATGTTTTAAACGATTTTCTATAGCGGTGTGTGATACATTTAACCGAATCAGTTATTGATTTGATAATATGAAATTTTGTTTAGCCTACCAGATCGTAATTCTTTAAGCGAAAAGTCAGCACAACCAAATTCCTTCTGTAGAGCTTCATCACCATAGCTTTTTAGCAACCTATGTTGAATTTTTCATTTTCGAAAATAATAAAGCACAATATGTCGAAAATGGATGCTAATTGCTTTCCATGTTTATAATTAAATCTCACAAACAAATTTCACAATAGCTTTCAAGGAAGCTAAACTTCATGGCTGATATATTGCACAACTTACAAGAAGGCAGTCCCGAAATCACGCGCCTAATCAAAAACGTATTCAGGCATATTCCTTTGTCTAGGCAGACGAACAAAATGATATCCGTCTAGTCGGATAAATACTCAGTAAGGGGCATAAAACTTGGTGATACAAAATTGGTTTTCTGTGATTATTATGCGACCTCCGTCAAGGGAGTTGACTCCCATTACTACTAGAATATGGAATAATGAAATGAACTAAGGATAATTATCTTCTCTGAGAAAGCTTCAGCAGCGGAACAACACGGCTGGTGGACATCTTATTTATGAAATAAAATTGTATGTTACACAACTGATTCAAATACATTTCGACAGCCAAGCTGGAACCCTCAGGAGCAAACTGAACAAAAAAAAATACGGAAAGTATGTGGATATTAACAACTTTTAATGCGTTGGCACAGGTGATTTTGTTTTCTAACCTTTACCTTATACATCTCCTTGTGAGTTCATCTCTTTTACTTCATCTCTTTTACTTCAATCGCAAATTCGACTTTTTTTAAGACCAATATACCTTTGAATAGGTCATTGAGAAATAACACAAGTCAGTTCATTTGAAATTAACAGAAAGCAATCGAAAGTTGGTAGCTTTTTGAGTTGCAAAATTTCATGTATCATAAGTATGTCTTGTTTAATCGTGGGCAATTTTTTACTTTGAGACAAAATATTTTTGAAACACTTCTCCACATTTTTATTACTGTCTCACTTAGCCTTGTCTATATGTTCCTCATGAAATTTGATCTTTTCAAGGCTGATTATTTGTAGAAGTATTATCCTGCCTTGGTAACCTTAAAAATTGTAGTACGCTCTATCTCCATCTTTTTAGGCAGGTTTAACTCTTTTACCCAGGGTTTTTGGGATATATTTACTTTACGTAGTGCACATATTTTATTAACGCTATTCGATATATTATCAATAAAAGTATCATAAAGTGTATCAACACTTGAAGAATGCAATTTTCGGTTGCTTCCAACCAAATCTTGTGAGATTTCCCTTACTTTATCTTCAGTTAAATTTCGAATATACCTGAAATGTTCTTTTACTTCTATGTCTCCTAATTCCACTGAGAGAGTTTGATGTTCCGTTACTTTTGAGGAAATTCTTGGTCCCTCTCTCAACAAAAAATTATTAGTCTTTATCGATTAATGACTGATCTAATTCTGGTGAATCATACCTTTCAGCTCGAGCAGAATTTTTTATTACAAGATAGAAGATACAATCTATTAAACATTAAACAAATTTATTTCCTGTGATATCGCAAATACGCCATAACTTCATTTTCTCGATACAGTATGTGGTCATGGATTCATTTGGCTGTTTTCGCCTCTTAATATAGGAGCAAAGTCATTATTTTGTGGATACGTTTTCCGAATTATAACTTTCCACTCTTCCTATGTGTAATTATAGTTTGACAAGATATGGTAGCAACTTTTGACCATGCCCGTCAACCCCGATTGCATATGATAAATTGTTGGTACATCATTCCAGCTATTAATTTGTTTTAATTTTTCTATTTTCTCAATCCATTTACTTGCCGACAACGTTTTATTATCAGGGGGGGAATTCTGGAATGCAGTCATTTTAACTTCACGCTGCTGAGCTAACAAAAAAATTGTCTAGTTAACTCATCCAATTTGCATTCCAGTTGTCTGATTTTTTTAAATGTAAAACAAAAAAAAATTGTCAACGTTAATATATTTCGAACCATATTACTAAAATAAGAAAATGACAATGACAATTATATGTCACCCCATCCATAGCTGGTGGCAATACAAGACAGATGGAGAGCGACGCGGCACCATCAATGGCAGGGATCGGGTATCACAATTGCAACGGTTCACATCGACTTGCAGAACAACAGTTTTACTTGCTTACACGAAATATCTCCCTTTTCATATAACCAACCCAGATGATTTAAATATGTTCAATAACTCCCACAAACTTCAGCCCCAACCTGAATTTCGGAATTCAGACGTACCACCGGGGCATTAAAAACAAGCCGTTGCAGCGTTCGCCACCGCCCGTGGCAACCCTTTATTAATGCCCCTGATCCCGAGGGGTTCCTCCGAATCGTATTTTCCAAATGTTTATACAGCAATGCGTCCGGCAGTAAACGTTTAGCGGCACGTAAGAAGATGAACTTTTTACGCCCTCACCGTTCCTCAGAGAAGACTGTAAAAAACGAACGGCTGCTCAACGACAATACCTTCCCTCCGTTTTCGATAACGGCACCAGAGCTCCGAACACGTCTCATGCAGATGACAAAAACGTCTGGGCGTCGAAAGCGCCATCTCCGGTAACGTGCAGTGACCTTATACTTCACGAGGTGTTTGTTCATATTGATTGAAGGCAACACATGGGAGCGAAGTTTGAATCACTTAGATCATCGATCAGCTGCTGAGATGAAAAAAGGGTTGAAGTTGAAGATAGCTTTACTTAACTACTTTTAATTCTTCCTGCTATTAACGTTTCGAGGATACCTCCTGTAAATGTTAGCAGAAGATTGTCACAAATAATTTATACCGCCTATGCCATAGAAAGTGCAGGTTTACCAGAATTTTTCGTTTTTCGTTGTTTTTCATTTTTAACCAAAATGCGTTTTAGATGGCTTAATATGTCAGCAATTGGCATTGGTAAAATATGGTTTCGATAAAATAGCCTAAAATTTAAACACGAACCAATAAGTCAACGCTTACAATTAACGATACTAAGTAGGTTCTTTCCTTTCAATACAATAAGTGATTCAATTTTTAATATACAAGAAATCATGTGGTATTTTCAATTACAAAACACTTAAATGGATCTACAGTTATGATATTTTTGTGTACTCCATGGAAAACAGATATCTGAATCCTCAGAAATCAGTAAAAAAAAAAGACTTTTCTGATCAGCAACCAATACTTTTATAGTTAGTTACACTTTTCTGATTAGCAAACTGTTTATTTTTAAAAACGTTAAACGTAAATTTATTGCTTTATATAAAGACGATCTGACTAAATTCCTTTTGTCTTGCCAGAGAAATGTCATCGGTCCACCATTTTTGTGCGCTACGTCAAAGTTTTGAATCACAACAAACCGAGTTGGCATAATGTGTGTAATGGAGTTTAGTGTTGGCTGCAACTTTCTAGCTTAAAAAAAAACAATGCAGTGTATGTTTGAGTAGTTTAATCTCCTTGGCTTTACTTAGCAAGTATTAAAAACCTGTAGTCCTTTAGAAGATTCGCTAACAATTTGCCGATGTTTTGTGGGGGTGAGTCMATAGTATATCACGTATTACAAAAAGGTAAGTATTATAGAAGCAGAKAAGGAAARAAAAATTATTATTGAACTGCAAAAGAATTGTACAGATGTATACTGCTCACGCAATGGGCAAATACCATGACTAGCTGTAGGAGTGGGCTGGGTTCAAATTTCATAGCTAATTTCAAAATTAAGGCGCCAGATATTTTTAAGCCCAACAAAGTTATCCGATAAATCGCTGACAAAAAATTATCAGAATGACAGTGGCAGTAGGTTTGCGGAAATACAAAAAAACCTATTACTTAGCGTTTATTACAGAAGTAAAAATTAGTGACACACCTTGATTGAAATTAAATTTGAATGAATTTTTAGAATTTAAATTTATTAGATATAAAGCCAGATGTACTAAATCAAGTGAATCCCAGTGTTTACTGCAATTTCCAAACATATGAGTGCGCATTCATATTTACAATCGTTGGAAAACCAATAGCATAAGGCTTCGAAATAAAGTTAAAGTGTTATGAATTAGTACAAACGCCACAAAGATATATATCAAATGCAATATAAACTATACAAGAAAACTGCGTTATAAGGAATCATGAGGAAATACAAAATAATCAGGTAAGTCATGAATCAATCGATATTCTTTTACAAATAACTTGACCGGTAACTAAAAGGTACGTATTATCTTAAAATATAAGAACGCAATGCTACAAAAACGAAATGAATTCTCGATTTGGCGTGATCTCCACTATGGCAGTCAATACAAAATAGAGATACACACAAAAGTCTTAGAGTCACTTCAAATGAACGATGTGAGGTAAGTAAGACGACACAACGAAAATTTTGTACTTAGCGTCAGCTGATTGTTATCTAGGAAGACCAAGGGTCTCGAAATATTACTAAATCTCACCCACGAAATCAAATACCAAAATGTCGACGACAACAATTTGTAGTAAAATATTAAATCCTGCTTCATGCCAGTTGGAATTTTACCGAAATTTATTTTACTACGTCCCCGCTTTTCAGCGTTCACTCAGGCCCTCAGTTCAACTAGTGTACTGATACTGGTAAAAGAAAGCCACATTTAGCATTACGTACCAATGTAATCAAAATGACAACAAAAATATATTTGGAAATATGCATCGTTAGTGAAACTTAATCACCTAAAAGACTGTTAACAGAAGAGCTTAAAAAAAGAACATTACGAAATTAAATGACAGTTACAAATACTAACAATGAGCCTCGTTTAAACTTCTTTTTTTAATGAAGTTTTGGAAGACCATGTAGACAAGGTGGTTTCGATTCCTTTGGTGCTTGATATCTTGAAGTACTGCTGGATTATTAAGCATCGATTTAATAAGTTCCTTTTAATTTCTTGGAGTCGGGTCATAAGAAATGGGAGTGTATGACCCACAAATTGGAAATATTAAGGACTACAGTCGCGTTACGTTTATCGGCTGAGAGGATGGTTGTTTCTGAATTGGACTTGTAATTTTTAAAAGCAATTTTGTCATACATACAAAAGGTGGTTCTTCAAACATCAGCAGCAGTAATAACACAGTATATTATACGATAAACAAAGGAGCGAAGAGGTCACGAAGCGATCGGCTCTATCTGTTACAAATTAATATAATTTCCGCAAGTCTGTCAACGTCACAGTTCTAACAAAAGGCTCTTTATTGACAGACGGAATTGCAGACAGGGTGAATGTAAATATTTTCCCAACTGATCCGCGCCGATTGTGAAATACGCCTCTGACGTAACACATGGGCTTACATTAAACGAACAAACACGGAAAATGTGGTTTTTAGTATTTGAAGATCGCTGTATTAGTGCCCACGGTCGCCCCAAGCGGTTTCAAGCTTGAAAGGATGTTTTTTCAGTGCGACCTGTACAGCGCCATTTGTCGAGATGCTTTCTTTTCGAAACTGGGACAAGTGTAAGTACTTACTTTGTTAAACCGCTTTCAGAGTCCATTCTGGGAGAGCGACGATTGTAAAACACTCCACAGCTCACATCAGCAGGCGGGACAGCAAGCAGACGGCCTGAAAGATAACAGAAAACTTAATGGTGGTAAAAACTGTACCGTGCAAGCCATTTACTTCAGATCATATACGAACGCTGAGCGCTCATAGTAAAAGTGCAGGGATTGTAGTGTATTTTTTTGGTATCCCTAGTTATAATTACATTTTACTCATGGCACTTCTACTCTTATTTAATTACAGCAAGGCGTTTAATCAGTAAATGTTATTTCATCATATCAGCTGCGAATGTGGATTTTCCATTTGCTTATATTTATCAGTGGAATGTTAGTTTTTTCACTTGTATCAGATTATTTTCCAACTTCTTGTTTTGCTCTTATTGTAACTCTTTTAACTTCTCTGTTGCCACGAATAGTATAACGTTGATATACTTTTGTCCTGTTCACCTCAGAAATCATACTCGCGCAAGTTCTATACGTGTGCGGTCAAAAACGTGCTTCGAATACTGGATCATGACTTCGTTGACCAGGCATATTTGTCAATGATGACCGATAATTCGCTTGGTGGCAACTAACTTCTGTTAATATACAGCGCTGTCTGGACTTCGCTGCGAGGAATAATCTAATATACTGCAGGATGGGAATACTAATTGCGCGACCACAATCAATACACCTAACTTGGAATGAAGCTCATATCCGCAAGCTGCAAACAGACGGTACAGCGAGGACAGTCTGGTGGATTAAGATTAGTTCGATGTTTAAACTAGACAATAAAAGTGTTTCTTACAGGCATTTATTTAATAGGTTATATCGATTGTTTCTGCACCTAATCACTAGCACTGTAATTTTAAATATTCACTAATCCTAATAATACATCTATTTCCTGCAAGTCGTACACTAGTGTATTCTGACAATTAGTTCAAATTAATAAAGGCGAAAGAAACAACAAAAGTTAGTTGGTACATATGAAACGGGACAGTTGATATATTGCATCCATTAGCAATTTTTATTAATGGACAACAGAAAGGTATAGTTAAATACGGTTTGAGAATACAGGACAACTTTGTATTTATTTCTTTATAAAGGTAGTTTTCTTATATTACACCGTTCTGCCACGACATTAAAGTCTTTAAATCCAGCTTCAAATCAAGTCATCCCCAAATGCTTCTTATATCATTATGACAACGAACATTAGAAACAAAAGCGATCTTTTAGGTTGGATACTTGTAGTAGTGATAAAACAATCGAAGCAGTTACAAAACTGCTATATTATTACAAGCTCATGCTATCTGAAAAACAACATGGTTTTATAAAAAAAAAGATCTACTTTAACAAACTTAGCTGTATTTACTCAATTCATTTCTGTGGAGGTTGACAGGGGCGGACAAGTTGATGCCATATATACGGACCTATCGAAGGCATTTGATAAGGTTAACCACTCCATTCTTATATCCAAACTGAATCGCTTATTTGGATTTTCTCCAAAATCAACTGATTTGTTAGAATCGTACTTAAGACAAAGACGTGTCTTTGTATCTTATAATTTATTTTATTCTTTTTGTTTAATTCCTGAATGTGGTGTTCCTCAGGGTTCTAAGCTGGGTCCGCTTCTCTTTCTACTGTTCATTAATAATATCTTTGAATCAATATCATCGAGTGCGTTATTGTATGCAGATGACTTAAAGATTAACAGTACTGTCAACTATGAGACGGATGCTAAGGCCTTACAAAATGATTTGGTAAGGGTCTCTGAGTGGTGCCGTTGTAACGAGCTGGCACTAAATATTAACAAGTGTAAGACTATATCTTTCACCAAAAGAATTTCTCCAATTCTGTATCAGTACACTGTCGATGAAAACGTCTTAATGCGTGTAGTGACCATTAAAGATCTTGGGGTTATCTTGGATTCCAGGCTGACTTATACTGCAGATATTATAAACAGAACTTCGGAGTCTCTCAAGACACTGGGTTTTGTAATCAGAAATTGTAGGTCCTTTACTAAAGTTAAATCTATATCTACGCAGTATATAGCCTCAGTTCGATCTAGCCTGGAGTACTGTTCCTTAATCTGGGGTCCGACGTATGATGTGCATAAGATTGCTCTAGAAAGGGTTCAGAGACGCTGTTTAAAATTTATACATATGAAAACTTTTGGAACTTATCCTGTGCGAGGCGCCGATCATGCTAGACTCCTGAGCAGTGTTGGCTTTAGAAGTCTAGAGAGCAGAAGGCGCTGTGCGGCCGTTACGCTTTTGTACAAGATTTGGCATAATCAAACTGATGCGCCTGACCTACTACATACAGTTAATATGGTAGTACCCCGTATGCAGTCGCGGCAAAGATTTGTCTTTTTTTTGCAACGAGCTCGAACCAACCTATTATACACTTCGCCTGTATATAAAATGTGCCAATGCTTTAACGCCATTTCTTACGTATGTGACATAAATTCTTGTACACTGGCGCGTGCTGTAGAAGTAGTGACGAACTTCTACAACTAGTTAAGGTTATTTCTTTTATATGTAATACCTACATTTTTTTGTCTTTTATATGGATACATCTGTTGGACGAATAAATTTTATTATTATTATTATTATTACAAGTACTGCCTGCAAGGTCTACACATTCTATGAAACAGTGTTTAACCATCATCAATGCAAAAAGATGTAATCCCTGCAAAACTCTTTTATAGTGATCCTATCATGTGGGGTTAAGAGGGAGGTAAATACTTCTAAAGGTCTATAAAAGCGTGAACAATTTCTTTAGGTTTTTCTTTTAGCTCTACGGACTACGCAAAAATAATAACATTGTTTTACTTACAGCCAAATCCAATGGCTTGTTAGTAACATATGGGAGGTAACATCGTATACCATCACAAAATGACTAAATCCATTTATTTCCTGCAACTGTATCTGATGTGTTTATGCAAAAATTTATTCAACTTGTAGACAGCGGTATACGTTTCACGTGAGTATCAATTTCAATTGGGTAAGCAAAACAAAACAAAAAATTGGCCAAAAGCACATGTGTGACGAAAATTTAGAATTATTGATCGGCTGTCTAAAAAGCATAAGCTGCTGATCTTTTCGTGGTAAGTGCCTCTTTTGTATGCGCGGCAGGTCCTAAACGATTCGAAAACCTCTTCATGCTCAAGTCTGAGTTTACTTTGATAAGCGTTTGTCGCCTAATAGACCAGAACGCATACAAAGGGGAGATGACACACTTCATCTACAATTTCTTTTAACCGCCTTAGGGCAGATATTTCAGAACACAAGGCTGATTAGATGTGACATAGTAGGTCATTCAATCGAAGGGCTTCTGCTAAAGAGAGGGGCTTATGGTTTATACATGAAGCTTTAAACGATATCTGCACTGCGAATGTATAGTTTGCTGTTTTATATTTAATTAACTAAAGGTACCTTCTTAACTGTGAGCACTGCTATTGCCTGGTATGAAACAACTAATATACAAACCTTTATACCATAAAGTATAACAATTAATTGTTATATTACCCGTGACAATAGGGCGCAAAACTGTCGGTATATTATCTATTTACACGCAAAAGATAATATATCATTAACGATAAAATATTCTGCCATTTTAGATCATTTTACACGAAATTTGGAACGATGAGTGGCGTTACAGGTAAGCTAATGTTATGCCAAATATAGATAGGTCGACGTAGGAATGCCAGATGGCCAGCACTTGTCTTCATTGCATAAATATTTAATACAACCCTCAGAGTTTTTAGCTAAATGTCCAGCTAAATATATTTGAGATTACCAGTCGTCTACAATACATAACAGAATAGATAATATAGATAATATATAGTTATTTGCTGTTAATAGAACAAATTAATTAACTTATGTCATGTCAGAATGTCCACCGAAGGTAATTCGTAAACCAATTCTATAAAGCAGTAAGAACAAGAAAAAAAAGTCGACAATAGTGTTGCTAATACAGGATTTTAAAGTATTAAAAACTCAAGAATTAATTCATTTAGCTCTTAAGAGCTTACAAAGTTTGTGACTCAATAACTAGTTATGAACTGTCAGAGACTACTGCTACCTTGGGTTAATAGTACAAGGTGGTATATGTATGACTAATAACATTTTATGAAGGCAAAGGAAAAAACAATATCAAATTTAATAAAAAAAAACGCAAGATGGTTAGAATGGTATAAAAACGTTTTCGTTTCTGTCGTCAACACCAAGAAGTAACGTTTACTGTAAACAGGCGCCTTTTTTTGTAGACAAATAATAATTATATATAACAGAGACGTAGGTACATCGTTTGCTTTAAGGCAAAAATGTTAAATGTTTTTAAAGAGAATGAAGCTTAATTAATAAGAGCAGTCAAATCCATTCTGTATGTAGCAAAAACCATAACTTTTTCTGTTGCATTAAGATTAGCAATTCTATTTAATTATGATATGAGTTTATGGATTTTCAAATAGAAAGAACTTTTTTATTCTTGTGTGCGTACCTTATCCTAATAGAAAATCAGGAACAATACAATACTGGTAGTAATCAATAACCGATATTTATGTCTTGCTGGATGTGGTTCTCATTTTGTGCTCTAAGGTGGGTCTTAGCGTTTAGTGTCTACCTGAAAATTCAAAATGTTTCATTAATTGTAATGATGTTTGGCAGCCAGGTGCGCTTTACTGAAGAGATGTCGTCCTGTAACTAATTTAACTTCCAAATTAGTCATTTCAAAATTAACCAAAGAAAAACACAAATTTTTGAGGGATTTTGTTTTAGTTTTTGCAGAAAAATGATTCAAATGAGCTGAAAAATTACCAGATATTTATGTGTATAAACGCGGTATTTCATGAAAATTCCAGTTAATCTGAATTTACCAATTGTTCTGATATTCTTTAGTTATCTGCAAAGCCTCCATTTCTATTGTGAGTATTTTTCATTTGGTTTGTTGTGCTCTATTTGTAGTTGTTTATTTTTTTATTATTTTATGCCTAGAAGAAATAAAAATCTCGGAAGGCTTGGTATGCGATAAAAAAAGTTTTAATCATATTAAGAAGACCGAAACCTATTAGATTAAATAAAAATCTATAGTCTACTACCGTCAACAACTGTACAATATTTCTTTGTCATAAGAATGGGGTTTTTGAAGACGTTATTCTAACTCTTGCGTTGACAAGAATTGGTCACGTTTTCATTCGATAGATTTCTAATAGTACTCAAACAGAAAAACTCAAATAGGTATACCACTTTGTGCTTTCTCAGCAAAACCATCTGCTGATGTCGTTTATTTAATTGATTTAATTTTGCTTCTGATTCTAAACTAGCATTGTATGATAGGGAAGCTTTAAAAATAGTAAAAGATGGCTAACTAACGATAGGTACCATTTATTATTGCCAGAAAAATTGTTAATTATGTCCAGAAGACTGCTTACAGATATGATTAAGGTTCTACTTTCTGTTGGTCATCTATTGCGACATCTTATCAGCACGTATACTGAAATGTGAACATATCATAACAGTACGGTTGCAGGCGGCGAATATATTCAATCTAGTGAACTTTTAATACGCAAAATCAACGAAACGAAGACATGGCTGCAACATCTGCAAATTAAATTTATAAAACTTTTGGAACATACAAACTATGCCCAACTGATCAACAATCCACAATAGAGCGAGATAGTCCCGTCAACATCCAACAAAGAAATAATTAACGTACTAGCTTCTTAATTACTCGCGTAATAACACTCCACCCCAATAATGAGCTTCATTTCGTTGCAGATGGCATAGCTTAGGGGAGATCAAACAATCCTGTACTCGCAGCAAGGTACGTACAATCCACACATTGAGGTAGTCTGCCAAAACCCTGTTGCTTGGACACTTCATAGTGCGACAGAAATCTGTCCAAGTGTGCCATATCCGCAAGATAAATAGGTACGGACCGAATGAGCAGCAAAGCACGTGCAGATTCAGAGCAAGAAACGTGATATGTATTTGAAAGCCCGAATGGAAGGGAGAAAAGACCCGTGCTTAAAAATGAGTATCATATTGACTAAAAATATACGTAGTTGTATGGGCGACAGATGCGGGTTCAAAAGTTGTAACTTCGCTTTCAGGCTAATAAAGTTATGATTGGATAGAAAATTGTCAAAAATTGTAACAAAAATAAATAAGACGTGATATACTGATTGTCCGAGACCAAAATTTAAATTTAGCTGATAATAAAAAAAACAGTATTAAAACTAATTACATACAGCCGAAAAAAATACACACTCCGAGTAGAATATCCAAAACAGGACAACAGGAACACAGAAATTCACAGTAAATATATTTACAAACTCGGTTGACTACGACAATACGGCTAACGAAAAAGAACCCACTTATTTCTTATCTTAAATTTTGTTTGTCAACTTAAAATATAAAGACAAAAGTTAAACGCCATTCAGTAATCAGCCACTTTTCAAGTTTGTATCAAAAACTGTAATCTTCAATGAATAGTTCCTTTCACTAAAGCCATGAAGTGAAAAATTGAAAACTTGATATAAAGAGATAAATGCATTTAGCCACTTGTTTCTTTAATTTTGCTGCAATAGTGTTTGGAAGATCGCAAAAGCGTAGAGTGTTTCTAACAGAAATTGAGATTGCTCGGGCCATCACCTTATTTCAAGAAGGCCACTCGAGACGACAACTAAGTAAATGTTAGCCGTGCTGCCATAAATAGGTCCTGGATACGTTATCAAATTTATGGTATTGATAGAGGACAACCTTACCCGCGTCGTGAAAGGGAGACTTCCGAGCGAGAAGACCGTTTAGTACGGCAGAATTACTGCTACAATGCTCCAAAATCGGCTGCTAGAGACCACAGGAACCAGAGCAGAGCAAGGCGGTTGTTTGCCGAAGAACATGTTCAATGGAATTTACAGCAGTGGAGCATCTTTTTGTTCACTGGCAAATCCAGATTCTATTTGAATCGTTATATAGACTCTACTGTAGAAGAAAGAGTTCCTTTTGGAGGAGGGTCGATTATGATTTGGAGTAGAATAACTTTAAATGGGAACACAGAACTGGTGGTAATTCGTGAGGGGTCTATGACTGCTCGTAGGTATATTGACGAAGTTTTACAACCACATGTGCTACCATTTGCTGATAATATGGATCCAGAATTTGTACTGCAGAAATATAATAGTGCAAAATTTTCTCGACACCCATAATATTGAAATTATGGACTGGCCCGCTCGCAGTTCGGACCATAATCCAATTAAGCACGACTGGGACCTACTTGGGCAACGATTAAAGGAACGCCAGCCAATCCAGAACCTTCAACTCGCTGAAGAAGTTTTCTGGGAAGAATAAGAGCAGCTGGATCCTAACGTCGTTATTAACTGTAAATTTTTGCTGTTTTAGTAACGCTTTTAATAGAACGATAGAGCTTTTAGTTGTACATTTTTACATTTTTTAATAATAATGATAATAATAAATTTATTGGTCATTTACATAGAAAATATTGAACGTAATTATTGTTACATATGTATGAATATAAATGTACAAATTGGACGGACATTCAGGATGCGCCGAAAATCGGTCACTCCTGACCTTTCATTCCGCCCAGAAAGAACTAAATTATCCTTTATAATACATTAATTATATAAAACTAAACTAAAACTAAATCTTAAAAAATATAATGAATCAGAACAAAAATTAAGCTGATACCATTAAGATTAAGAGAAAACATCCAGCAATACATGAAAACCAAACTACAGCATAAAACAAAAACCCTTAAGCGTGATAGAGCCAAACATCACACCCCAAGACAAGGACATTAACTGTACGTACTTTAATTCAGAAAGATTTTTTTATGTGGAATTTAAATATGTTCAGGGACATCGCCTTAAGATCTCCCTGCCAGCCCTATATGGCGCAAAATTGCTAGTAAAATATCGTGGTCCAAAGTATCGAAAACTTTAGTGAAATCAATCGATACAAGAGCCGCAAGCTTGCCCTGGTCCACTGCTTGAATAATGTCATCAGAGATGCTAAGCAACGTTGTCAAGCAACTGTAATTCTTTCTTTCTTCTCTAAGCAATAGGAGCAAATTATAACAACTTTGTACTTACGTTGTTACAGAACAGTTTAAGATAAATACATAAACCAGAATTGTAACAATTAACTGTACCCATAAAAAACTATAAACATTCCTAGAAGTGGCTCAGTTTTCGTTTTGAGCAGTACTAACGACTATGCGAAAATCACTTTGAGACCTATTATCGTTCTTTTTTTACATCACAATCTTTCTGGCACTATGGAGTAAATTCCCCACTTTCAAGAGCAAAGTTATCGCGAAGCTGCGATTAGTGTAAAAGGGCTGAATAATCTCCATTGTACTAAACCCGAGGTGCTGAAAAGGTCTGAAACCTGAAGGGCTGCTCACGTAAGTCATGAACTTAATTATTGACCAGGAGTTTAAACGATCCAAGTACTAACTCGCGGCGTATGCTCGCGGGAACAGCCGATGAATGTTTTACAACTGACGTCGTATATTCTGAAAGCCTTACAACTTAGTCGGCGGCCGGCAAAGTAATGGCTCCTGGAGGATTATTCATTTGAAGAAGGCATCCCGGAGTGCGCATTGCACGTTCATGTATATTAATATCGCTTTATAGCCACCCAAATCGTGAAATACTGAGATTCGGTGTGAAATACGTGCCTTGTATATAGTCCGATTCATTGTGTTGAGATTTATTTTACATTCGCTCAGCGGATGTTAAGGTTCTTCCGCATACCGTGCTCGGAACACGGTATGGTAACCGGGAGATTGAATGAAGCCGTCGGTATTCGTTTACGGTGCATTTCAGAGCTTTATTCTGATGCAACTGGCATTGCCCGCTCGCAACGAAAGAAAACGCAAATGAGATTGAGCTTTCGCACGAATAATTATGTTGAATGCAGCTTGCTATGCATGGTTCTCGACTCAATAAGTTCATATCAAATGCAATGGCGTCACTCTAGACTACTGATAATGTGATAACAATAATCCGTGGCGATGCTAACTCATATTGGGTAAAAGAAGCGCCGGGCTAGGAGAACATTAACAATAGTAAAGCTTGAATGTTGAATGTTATGAATGTTAAGGAGTTAAGTGCATTTTCAGGAGTTATTGATTACGATAGGGGATACTGCAAAGAACTCGCAGAGTTACCTAAACCATTTCTAAATGTACTAAGGAAGGGAATAAAGTGGAAATTGTCGTCAATAAAACAGAAAGAATTTATATATAAAGCCATTAAAAAGAGCTATTTAATTAGAATCAGTTTTACGTGCAAACTGATGCATCATATCTAGGAATAGGGGGTGTTTGTATCAAGCAGAAGAGGAGACAGGAACGATGAAACTAACAGAGTTTTGCAGTAGAGTATTGAGAAGGCCAGAGTTATCGTACATTGTAATAGAGAAGAGAAGGTTGACTGTGGTATATGCACTACAGAAATAGAGAAGGATGCCGCTCGGTAGAAATGTAGTTGTAATAACGGACCACAAAGCTCTCTTTTATTATGACGACAACGTCAACTTGAAAAGTTCCTCCCAAAGTGTATATAATGAATTTGGTTCGGCCGACCTCTTTTGTTACTTGAGCGCTACAGCATAGTTGGATATTGTGACAGCAAGATTTCTTTGTTTAAGTACCACCGCACGGGTAGGTTTCCACTTTTGGTGTAAAAATAAAATTGAAGATGATGTTATTAACCACTAAGTAGTGCAACTTTGAGTAGGCTTTCACATGCTAGTAAGGAATGGCATACAGATTCAATTACTAGCTACCTATCTAAGAAATTGAAATCTACTCTGCAGTACATCACTATTACCCCTTCAACCTTTGTAGTAAAACTCCTGTCCTTAAAAAATCAAGAATTTACCGCAATAACTCGTCCGCGATGCCTGTTCCAGTTGTTGTGTTACACATTGTCCACATTGTTTATAGCAAATTAGACATGACTGTCCTTTTATTCGCCAAGCCATACTGGTGCTGCGATGTAATGTTGAAAGCAGGATGTTTGTAGCAAATAACAATTAGAGGAGTACAAGACTGCATTTGAAAAGTATTTTTTTTTGGGTGCTGGTGCGATGTGCATAGACGTAGTGTAATATTTCAATTAGGGGTAATCTTTTTTATTGATATGATATATGATAATCTTCGGTGATTTCAACGACCCAGACATTAAGTGGAACAATGTATTGCCTACTGAAACCGATTCGGCGTCAGCAATGTTTATAAATACTTACTTATCAACTAGTCTCCAGCAGCTAGTGAAAGCACCTACTAGATTTGGGGTCAACAATAATCCTTCAATACTGGATTTAATTTTTACAAACGAGCTGGTCTCAATGGTAGACTATGAAATGCCAGTCGGAAACAGTGATCATATCATTATTATTGCAAAGACACAGATCTGCGATGGAGCGCACGATACACAACCACTGAAGAACAGACTTGACTTCAAGAGTGGCGACTACGATGCAATTGGAGACCTTTTCGACATTAGTGAAACTAATTTGGATGATAAGGAGGAATCTTGGAAATGGTTTAATAGAAATGTAAAACTAGTTGCTGAGAATCATGTTCCGCAGCGTCGTAATTACCGAAACTCTAAAAGACCATGGATAGATATAGGAATTCGAAAAGAGATAAAAAAAAACGTAAGCTTTGGCATAAATATATCACTTTCTCTTGGACTACAACGAATATAGACAAGTATCAAATTCAATATCCTGTAAAGTAAGAAAAGCTAGGCATATTTATGAAAACAACTTGGTTGACACCAAAAGCAGCAAGCAATTTTACAAGTACCTCAAAAGATGTCTGTCTTCCAAAATATCCAGATACATGATCCTAAGACAGTCGCTGATATTTTTGTAGCTGAATTCGCAACCAATTTTACATACGAGACGCTATATAAAATACCGAACTTAGCCGCAAACACCAGAAATAGCAGGCCAATAGAAGATGTTAGAGTGACTGAAGAATTGGTGATATCTGCTATAAACAGCTTAAAGTCAGATAGCAGCCCTGGACCGGATAATAAACATCCATTATTCCTTAAGAACGTCAAATCTTTTCTGACTAAATATCTGGTGAATATAATGCAACTTTCGCTCTCCTGCGGCCAGCTCCCTGCGGAGTGGAAAAAGGGATGGATTGTGCCTGTCTACAAAAGTGGTTATAAGCTMTCTCCAAAAAATTATAGACAAATTTGCTTAACATCGTTAGCGTGTAAATGTCTTGAAAAAATAATATCCCGAAGGGTGACTGATTTTCTTCTCAGCAGCGGCGTACTGCACAAAAACCAGCATGGATTCCTACCTAATAGGTCAACTACGAGTAATTTGGACTAAAGAGATTGATATAAGTAACCCAGTTGACGTCATCTACTTGGATTTTAAAAAGGCTTTTGACGGTTCCTCATGAGAGACTGCTCAAAAAGCTGACTMTTTGAAGGGCAGAGTGTACCAAGTGATGGTGGAGGATCGGTTATCAGAGCCATATGATGTGCGTAGCGGAGTTCCTCAGTGATCGGTCTTGGGGCCACTTCTGTTTAGTGTGTTCATAAGTGACCTGGTGCACGAAATTACCTGTCGAGTGTCTCTGTTTGCCGACGACACAAAGATCTTTGGAATCACCTTAGTGAACCATCCTACCATTTGCAGCTCTATAATGAACCTAGAAACGTGGTGCATGACGTGGAGTTTGGAATTAAATGCCGGAAAATGCACTGTACTCCATATAGGTCACGATAATCCTATGCGAAATTACACACTCAATGGAAGCCATCTTACCGGTGTGACGGAACAAAAGGATTTGGGTGTCATAATATCGTATGATTTAAAGTGGGCTTGGCACATTGGACAGATTATCAAACGTGCCAATAAAATAATTTATTTGGTTTCTAAAGCATTCAGAAAAAATTTCGCCAGAATTACTTTCAAAAATCATTAAAATTTATATTCGTCCTATTGTGGAATACGCAGCTAGTGTATGGAATCCATACTTTGTAAGCGACATTCATGCTTTGGAAAGAGTGCAGAGAAGATTGTCACCTGCCATTCATCACCTAATCTATGAACAGAGATTTCAGATTCTTGGTTTGCCCAAATTATCCGAAAGACGGATGAGAGGTGACCTTAATGAGACATATAAAATTCTTTATGGCTGTTATTCAGTAGAAATTCCTATTTTTGAAATCAGTGAAGATACGAGGTTACGTAGTAATGGGTACAAGCTTGTACGTGAGCGTTTCCACAAGCTGTGTCGCCAGTACTTTTTGAGCAACCGCATCCACGGAACATGGAATTCGTTCCCTGCAGAAGTGGTGAGTGCGCGTACTACAAATATGTTCAAGAATGGGCTCATCACACAATTTTTTTTTTATTTTACATTTAAAATGTACGTAAAAATTAAAGCACAAAGACATTTTTTTGCGATTTTTTCCAGTTCTTCTTTGCCGAGAAAAAAAATGTGAAAATATGGATTTTTCAATATCCGTTTCAAATGCCTCGATGTTCCGCCACGGAGATGACGTAACACCAATAATAGCCAGGGCTATAGCGGCATTGCAAGTAATATTTGTTTACATTTTTTTGAGCTGCGTCGCGTTGCCGATGTGGGCAAATTTTCGCAATACCTTGAGGAATGTACTCGTAAACTGGCATTGTGACATTGATGCCTAGGTTAACTTAAGGCGTATTTGTGAAAATAACTTAAATCATCCTTCAGTCAGTTTATTCTATAATGAACAGTTCAATATAATAAGCGCATTAACAGGCCTTTTTCTGAAATACGAAAGCACTTTAACCATCGAACCTGCTGCAGAACTACTGTTTTTATTATGAGGAATTAAACAACGCTTGAAGCTTGATAATGTTTACTTTGTATACTTTCGTATGACAATGATATGATAAATTTTGAAACTGTCAGAACGATCTCTGGCCATCGTTAGGAAGAAAACGTTAAAGTACCGCTGACAATATCGCACGTTCGCACGTGCTGCGTGTGTCACATGTGTATAACGAATAACCCTAACAACTCTAGCCATGCGTTTTTGTTTACATAGTTTGGTCAAACTTTCGAGTTTTGTATTTGTCAGATTAAGTGGTGGAGCAAGATGTTGTCGAAGTATTTGGGTAATCTGTTGTTTTTTTAATGTCAGAATGGCTTACGTTAAGAAGTGTTTTGTTCCGTGTTGTAAGAATACTACTGCTGATGAACAGTTACAGGTTATTCCTAGGTTTACATTATAATATTGACGTTGACGGTAATAATTATACCTTCGCCCCCCTCTCTCACTCCCATTGCATTATTTGTATTTCTCTGGCTATTTATAAAACCGACAACAGTGAGCACCTAGTTACCTAGGGAGCTGTAACAGCGCGCATGACGGAAATTAGGAACCTTTTGCGTAGTTGTTGGCGGATTTAAGAAAATGTTTGAAACAGGGTAATTTTTCTATCGCCGTTTGTTACGAGTTCAATTAACCTGAAAGCAAAATCGATGCATGGCACTAGTATTCATGATGTAAGCAATAAAAGGCATATGTTAAAACTAACAAATTTTATTGCGCGGAACGACCCTATTTGCTCGATGAGCGGTGTACTGCACAGCAATAGTGATATTTTGCTGTTATCGCAAGCATTGTTAACAAATCTATTTTCACACTTTTATGTATAGTCGGACGTGTGAATTTGCAACATTTATTTGTTTTCGATCAGATTTGAACGGCTTTGCAGCCTAATTCTTTATATGTAATAATAATAATTATATTTTCATTGGTTTATTGGTTATCACTATCAAGCATTTCGATTTGTTACATTGTATGTCGTACCTGATTCGAGTAATGTTGGTGTTCATGGATATCCCGCTTTATAACATTTTGCAACTACGGAAATCACACACTCATTGAAAACTGCATTTAATATAGCGCTTTAATTTAAATTCATCAGAACGGCATTCGTCGATATTTAAAGCATTCCAGCTCTCGCGTTGGTGTCAGGACAATATGTGGCAGTGCTCCGGGGAACGAACTCATTCATTGCTACCAGGCAATACAAACTGATCGCTGCTCCATATATATACAATGAATATTAATGCAACTGTCTGCAGAAGCACCTACATATCAGATACATCACGTTGCAACCTGACATTAACTAAATTGAAAATCTGTTATGAACGTAATGAGAAAATCACCAATCTGGGTACTCGCGTTTTAACGAAGAATAGCTCCACTGCACCTGACATTCTGTCGTCGGTCTCTAAATGTTGCAGAATACGGACGAAATACTGCAGAAAAGGATAAGTTCAGACAATAAGGAAAGGACGTATTTTTCGATTGTCTATTAATAACAGTATGATGCATGGAATGAAACTTTTCGTTATTTAACTTCGTTCAAAAAAATTTTGCGTTTATCTTTTTAACACGTTTTCATATAGCATAATGTTAGACGTAGTCATCCGTACACCAAATATGTGTTGACGTCAATTGTTCTATTTTTTTTACTTTAGTCAAATAGCTGAACCTAAAGATTAACCACATAAGGGTTTAACAGAATACAGATTTTCCATTTGTAGGTGAATCTTCTGTTTTCAATTCTTAAGTTTTCAAGCTTTATTTTATAACCCGCAATTTTAAATCTATATATAAAAAAATTCAGGGGCATTGAGGATGATACATGCACAGTAGTTCATGATGTAGTTTTCATCCCACCTAATGGGAAAAGTATTATCTAAGCCAAATATCAGAATGGGATATTTTGCCGCCATTACTGTTTGAATATGCAATCATGAGTGCGAAAGTAATGTCTCTGCTTAAATCCATAATAACGTTTTAAGAAAAATGGCAGCTATGCGTTTTTTATTTTCACTTAAGTTAGAAGAGACCGAATTTGTTTGCGGAAATGTACGTACGTCTATGGAGTAATGAATTGTAATAACGTATGTCTCAAAAGTTTTGGCACAAATTACTTTATTCAATTTTAACACGCAAAGATAATTTTACTTAAATTTTAATTATATGCAAGGATTAACAATATTACAAACAACAAAATTAACAATTCAAATCAAATGAAGCGGCCCGTGCTCCTCAACAAGGCGCAACTTTCTGCGGACATCGCGCATTAGGTTTTGGACTACCTCGCCATCTACCTCTCTTATTTTTCTATAGATTCTACGCCTTAACTGCTCTTCATTTGCAGCTTGCCATCCTCCATCGTAGACCTTTCTAGATAAAAGTGCCCAAAAGTCTTCAATTGGACGAGCCTGGGGTAGGTTAGGGGGATTATCGTTTCTGGGTACAAATGGGATGTTATGAGCGTTAAGCCAATTTTGAGATTCGCGTGCGTAATGGCAAGAAGCTAAATCTGGCCAAAACATTATGTTGTCTTCAGCATGATACTCGTGAATAAAGTCAGCCAATTTGGTCAGACAGTTTTGAATATAGCGCTGACTGTTTATTGCTTCGCCCTTTACACGTCCGACATAAGGCCTGGATATTCCCGCAGTGGAAATGGCACACCAAACTAAAATTTTGTCGGCGAATTTCGCCTTTTCTTTATATTTTACATTGTCTGGACAGTTTTCTATGTTGTCGGTATAAAACCCATCATTTCCCTTCATCTCCGAATTGCCCAGTGTAAAATATTTTTCGTCGTCCATAACGATGATTCTGTCGTTTGCAAAATGGATCCGCCTTAATGCCCGACAACATCGTGGTATCCGTGCCAACTGATTTTCCGTATATTTTGGACATTTTCTTCGTTTTCGATATTCTACAGCATTTCTGACCAATTCCCTCGAAACTGTGTCCTTAGAAGTGCGATATTCACGTGCCAATTTCCTGAGAGACACTCCAACTCTATTTTTAGCCCTTCTCACCAATCTTTCTGCTCTCTCTTGAGTAAAAATTCTTGGTCTTCCACTTTTTGGTAAATTTAGGCATGGTATACCTTGCTCACACTCAGCTATTGTACGATAAATAGTACGGCGAGCGATATTTTGATCTTCGAACAAGCGTACTATCTCTGGTTTTGGCAACCGCCCAACCAAAGAGTATATACTTTTCCGAAGATCTAATTTATAAGACATTTCTATGCAAATATTACTTAAAACTGAGCTGTCACAATAAAGAGAATCGATTGAAGAATTTTTGTTTCCAAAGCCATTTCGATGTGTTATCATTATCGCCAGTTTTAACGCCAGTGAATGTTGTGCCAAAACTTTTGAGACATACGTTAAAATAACATTTGTGTACTATAGAAGTGACAATGCTGAGCGAGAGGGAACGTGACTCAGAAGGTAGCATCAAGATGACGCTACTTCAGCTCTTCCGCCCGTCCCCGGGATATATAAAGGAAGTAAATGCTTATGTACGTCAAGCTAAATTTACAAATATAGACTGCAAAAAATTAAAGGGGCGAAATAGAGAGTACAGAAGACACAAGGGACAACACAATGGAAAAAAAATATGCAACAAATAAGACAGCGAAGAAGTGAAAAGAGAGGAGAAAACAGAAAACAAAATGAAAAAAATACAGCGGAGAGGGGTAATGCGACAACCGATTCCACGAGGAACAGATCTGTCGCCGGCAGCACGAGAAAAACAAAGCTATGCGTCATTAAAAATTGAAAACTGACCCATCTTCTCTAAGTGGAGTTATTAATTAATTCTTCAAAAGAAAATATTCTTAATGTGAACTTCCACTTTATTTTTCAATTGTAAAGCGCTTTCGGCTACATGCTAGCCATCGTCAGTACAAACGTTAAAAGGAAACTAACAGTTTGACAAAGTCAAAAATCAGAAACAAGCAAACTTGACTACAAACTGAAATGCAACCCACATGCCAGTAACTCAAACGAAACATTAATTTAGATCAAACAAAGAATTTAGAATAGGACAATTGAAATTACAAAAATCATTTAGAATAGTAAAATTTTGTTCGTTAATAATTTTATAAATCTCTAAAATTTCCAAATAATTTAATTTAAATGATTTAGTACACAAATGTAATGAATTTAGATTGTCTAGCGTGGCAGTGTGTTTATTTACTAATAAATGGTTAGCTAACGAAGAATTTGTTGTAACAATATCTGTATTTTTATACTTTTCAAATTGTTTCAAATGTTCTTTACCTCTAGTTAAAAAGGATCTWCCGGTTTGTCCAATATAAACTGAATTGCAATCATTACATGAAAAACTATAAACGCCTGAATTATTTAAAACTGAAATTTGGTCTTTATTACGGACAAAACGGGAAAACACACTGCCTACTGTAGAAAAAGCAATATTTATTCCATTAGAAGAAAATAATTTAGATAGGCTAACTGAGACTTGACCAGCAAACTTAAGAGGAAAAAGTTAAGGTTTGGTTTCCTCCTAAGTTTGCTGGTCAAGTCTCAGTTAGCCTATCTAAATTATTTTCTTCTAATGGAATAAATATTGCTTTTTCTACCGTAGGCAGTGTGTTTGACCAAATTTCAGTTTTAAATAATTCAGGCGTTTATAGTTTTTCATGTAATGATTGCAATTCAGTTTATATTGGACAAACCGGAAGATCTTTTTTAACTAGAGGTAAAGAACATTTGAAACAATTTGAAAAGTATAAAAATACAGATATTGTTACAACAAATTCTTCGTTAGCCAACCATTTATTAGTAAATAAACACACTGCCACGCTAAACAATCTAAATTCATTACATTTGTGTAATAAATCATCTAAATTAAATTATTTGGAAATTTTAGAGATTTATAAAATTATTAACGAACAAAATTTTACTATTCTAAATGATTTTTGTAATTTCAATTGTCCTATTCTAAATTCTTTGTTTCATCTAAATTAATGTTTCGTTTGAGTTACTGGCATGTGGGTTGCATTTCAGTTTGTAGTCAAGTTTGCTTGTTTCTGATTTTTGACTTTGTCAAACTGTTAGTTTCCTTTTAACGTTTGTACTGACGATGGCTAGCATGTAGCCGAAAGCGCTTTACAATTGAAAAATAAAGTGGAAGTTCACATTAAGAATATTTTCTTTTGAAGAATTAAAGCTATGCGTACTCATGTTCGCTCCACTCACACCTTTTTAAACAAAAATTCACGCAACTTCTTCTTTATGTTAATCGCGGACATAGATTTGAAACGCGTTTCTAAACTGTTATAAAATTTGGGAATGTTGTAAGAGAAGCTTCGTTGGAGAAAAGCGCTTTTGCGCTGAGGGACGGTAATAACACTTTTCCTCCTGATGTTGACATGATGCACGTCCGTTCTAAAAGTTATTAATTTGTATAGGTACTGAGGCATTTTGTATAAAACTGTATTATGATATAAGACTACTGAATGAAAGTAACGCGACGATCCATGTTCAACTAACGAGCTTCCTTTAGTTTATACGTAATTGTAGAATTTCGCCGAATGCCATACACAAATCTAAGACATTTTTTTGTAGAACACTTGATCCAGACACTGACCGTAAACAGAATTACAAAAATTAAAATGAAAAAGCACCAGTGCATCACACAATAATAACCTTAATTTAGCGTTTAGCATGTGACGATTCGAATACAGTATTTTCAAGTTCCCAAAAGCTTTACTAATGCATTTACTGATGCTCTTTAAACCTGAAATTTTCGTCCATATAAAGTCCTAAGTTTCTAACCACTTTTTGATAACATAAAACAGTTCCATCCAAGCTTTGATCGCACGCTAGGAATATATTTTGGCTTTCCAAATAAAATTAGATTGGATTTAGTTGGCTTAATTGTCAAGCTATGCCTCGCAGACAGAGATGAAAGACGACCGCGATCGCTAATGAGTTGGGCACTGGCGATATCCACCTCAGCAGTGGAAAAAGATAGATAAACCTGCGTATTATGAGCATACTGATAGTACTGGCAGTTCTGTAAGCTACTACAAATTCTTGAAGAATAAATAATAAACAACAACGGAGCGATTATGGATCCTTGCGGAACACCAGAAAAAATATCGGTCCTATAAGACATCTCCTCCCCCAAAACCACGCACTGACGTCGATTAGACAAGAAGTTGTACCCCAAACTAATAGCACTTTCATGAAAGCCACTGTAGTTAAGAATTGAAAGTAGTAAACTGTGAATAATAGTATCAAAGGCTTTTGACTAATCTAAGAGAACCAGCGCCGTTAATTTGTCATCGTCCGCAGCCCTCAGTATGTCATCCGTGATCTTTAACAATGATGTAGTACAGCTGTGTCCTTTTCTGAAGCCAGACTAGAAAGGTGGCAGAATGTCGCTTGAGGAAAGAAAGTCTCTAATCTGCTGATCCATGAATTTTTTCTATAAGTTTGGACATGACAGGCAAAATACTAATTGGTCTTAGATATTTTCTTTCTGTTGGATTGCTCTTCTTAGGAATCGGTTGGATAAGACATAGCTTCCATTGATGAGGAAAAACGCCATTGACAATGCAAACATTTATAATATGAGTAATATAAGGAACAATAACTGGACAACAAAACTGCAACATGCTAATACCCATACCATCTGAACCCACTGATTTAGTTGTTATCCTAGATATCAAAGACCGTATTATGTGCTCATCAACAGATTTAAATCTAAATTTCTCCTCTTCACCTTCCACACGCGAGTGAGATGAGTAATAGTGCATAAGTTCCAAGTCAGGAGCCTGAGTGGTAGCCGACTGGCAGAAAAAATCATTAAGGGTATCGGGATGAGAGATGCGCGGGAAGTGTGAAGCTTTTCTTTTTTTTAAATGTCTAAATCTCGTAAACTTTTCCACACGCGACCAACGCCCTCCCGCTGAACTACATGCCGCAAATGAGCTCTCTTCTCCTTTCGGACCGCCATAGTCGTATAATTATGCAGTGTTTTATAAAATACCCAATGCGCTTTGCTTTTAGGTCGTTGGTATCTACTGCAAGCACGATCTCTTAGGTTCATCAGGAAGCGAATATTGTCTGTTAACCAGAGAGCTTTAGGTTTATGGAAAGTGCCGACTTTAAAAGGCGCAAATAAATGAAACAGCAACAAAATATCACTTAAGAATTGAAGCTTATCATTGATGGAGTTAATGGTGTAAATTGTATTCCACGGCACACGAGACAGTCTGTTACTAAACTCTTCATAATTAAAGTTACGAAAATAATAATAATAATAATAATAATAATCTTTATTAAACAAGCAATACATTACAATATATACTTGTTTAAAAGGCAAGATTCTCAGCAAGGCCGATTTTCAGAAGCTCCTTTTATATTTTCTTATGCTGTTAAATACACGTTCCTCATATATTATAAAGTGCAGACAACTATTTTCACAAATAAATGAAAATGAAATAATACAACAGATTAACTAAATGTCAAAAACAATATAAGATGTATCAACTAGGTACAGTATTGATAAATGTGCATAATGTAATAATTGTGACAATAACATAACTTTACTAACATTCCCTTATTTGCTGTAACAGTAATTTTCAAAGAACAATTTTTTAAAGTTAGTTACATTAGTAGAAGCTAAAAACAAATCAGAGTATGTATTTAATATTTTTGGCGCTGTGCATTCAAAACAATGTTCAAACTTAGCGGTTGTATGTAATGGAATCGTATATGCGTTCACGTTTTGTAAATAAAAATTATGTTCAGATCTTCTAAGCTTAAGTCTGTTTAATAGGTAAGTCGGACTTTGATTTTCCAATATATAGTATAGTAAGCATCCGTATTGCAGGGTTGAACGATAAGCAAGTTTTAGGATGTTAAGGTTATTATAATGTGGTGTAATGTGCTGCCTGTAGTTTAACTTATACGGAAATCTCAGACATGCGTTTTGTAATAGCTGCAGTCTTTTAGCTGAACATTGTGTCAAAAAATTGTAATAAACACTACTACAGTAATCAATGTGACTAAGGATAAGACCATTACGAAGTTGCCATTTGATATCTGGCGGTCATAAATTTTTGTATCTATAAAGGGTTTTGAACCTAACCTTTACTCACAATTTGCGTTACATGTGACTKGAAGTTTAGATTACCATCAACAATAACACCGAGATTTTTGACAGTGTCACACAGAGCAATTGCCGAGCCATCCAAAACAATGACGTCAGTCATTTCCTGTTTTACTTTATTAACAATATTTTTAGAACCTACATATATAGCGACTGTCTTATTAGGATTAATAATAAGACCATGATTCTTAGACCACATGAGCAGTTCTTGTAAAGATTTATTTAATATGCGCACTGCCTCGTTCACTGCATCCACTTTGCACCCAATACACAATTGCGTGTCGCCTGCATACTGGTGAATCTGAACATCCTTGAGAGATTTGTACAAGTCAGCAGTGTAAATGGGAAAAAGCTGAGGACCAAGAATACTCCCTTGCAGCACACCGCGAATAATATTAGCTTCCATTGACAACTTATTACCAATGCAGCAGCAACTCAGTAATATTTAAGCTTGGCAAGAAGAAGCTCGTGATGCAGGGTATCGAAGGCTTTACTGTAGTCAATTAACACTATCAGTTCAGAACTAGATCCATCTATAGCTGTCGAGGAACCGCAACAAATGCTTATTAAAGCAGTGCTTGTGCTGTACGTTTTCCTAAAGCCAGACTGCGGCGGTAGAAGAAGACTATTTGTTTCTAAGTGCATTTACAGCCTAACATTTACAAGCCTTTCTATTAATTTCGACATAGTCGGAAGGATGCTTATTGGTCTTAACTGAGAATAATATTCTGCTATGGATACTTTAGGTAGCGGAGTAACAATCGACATTTTCTAGCATCCAGGTACTTCTCCAGTTGAGAAGGATTGATTAATTATATGCATGATTGCTTCTTTGCAAAAAGGAAAGACAAGATTTAACATTTTCAAATTAATTCTGTCCGTACCTTCAGCATTTGTCTTAGTAGAAAGGAGAGCTTTCTTTATTTCTTGAACGTCAACAGGTTCCAAGGTCAAAAGAGACTTCACTCCTGGATGGAAGTGGTTTCTGTAGAAGTCAACAGTTGTGTTATTAATCGTTGTATCGGTAATATCATTTAAGAAGTAATTATTGATATCATCCGGATTCTTTATATCAGTGGCAATTACTTTATGCTCTTTATTGTGTATGTTCCATGATGAAAAGTTCCTCAATAACTTCTTTGGGTTTTGTTTATTCATGTTTATTTGCTGATCTTTCACTTTTAATTGCAGATGATAGGTAATTTCGAAGTTGTTTATAATACTGTCGATCTGCTTCGCTTTTGGTTAAAGAATCGCGAAATTTTCGAATTATTAGGGCTTTCCTTGGCATGACAAATGATAGATGACAGGAAATTACGCAGTGATCCGACACAGAATGTGCCTCTACCGCATTTGTATCCTGAATGAGAGAAAGATTAGTAGTTAGTTTATGGTCAATCCGAGTAGCTGTACAATTACAAAATCTTGTAGGTTTATCTATCACTTGAATAAGTCCTAGTGATTCTATACACGAAAGATAATTCGATATGTTAGGTCTATCCTGGCGCAAAAGGTTAAAGTTAAAATCTCCAACAAATAAGAAAACTAAACCCTACAATTCTTTAAATTTTAGAACCTTAGTTTTCTTTACAGGTATCGAATTGCCTATACAGAAAATGGAAACCAAATCTCCCATTATTAATGTATATCCCACACGTCCAAAGTGCAAGCACGTTGTGGAGGTCTTATATGAGCTTAGCATGTTTGCGAGCTTCTATCGCAAAGCGCAAATATATAATTTAGCGTGATACCAAAATGATATTCTATCGCCTGTTTAGAATCTCTTGGAATATACCACCCTTTTGCCGTTTCCTATAAACAAAGGTGATTCCATATAAATTAGCCTGTTTCAAAACGCCCTTATTCTCAGCACATTTCCGCTAACCGTTCCAACGCACATGAGTAATGGAGTAATGTGTTATTTTTATTGTAGTGAGAAATTTGAGCTAGCGGACCGTGAAAACCTTTTTTATTTCACAGCACCAGGTGTTTTAGCACATACAAAGCAGGATATTTTCCTTAAAGCTTGCTCGTTAAGCGAGTTTTGCCCGTGGGAAGGCATAAATTACGTAAAATCTTCCAAATAGGTGTAAAGCGTCAAGCCACTTACTGCAAGCTCAGGTTTTGTATAAAATGCATTTAGATGGCATCGTATTCATTATATCGTTATATGGCAACTAAGCCTTTCATGAATGGTAGTGCTGTGCAATGAAGCAGTGCTACACTAAAACTTTCTGAAATATTTACGTACTTGAAGAATATGTAACGTAATCTATGTATGCAAGTTGCGATAAAATGTATTTAGAATAAATTATCGAATATTTTTGCATTTTCCTCTTCGAAGGAGATATTGCAACATTAACGCTTGCACTGTAAAGGTATTAAACCCGTAACGCTATAATACAAGGTGTGAGCACCAAGATTTGTGGCTATTACGTGCAAACAATAAAAATGGCAAATAAACTTTACAGATATTTGTAAAAGAAATCACAATAAAAGCGCCAACGCCAGCAAAAATCAACAGGACATCCCTTTTGTCAAATGTCCATAAAACATACGTAGGTCTGCTTTTTGTTTAGAATTAACCCGACAATTCCCATTATCCCCACATTGGTGTATTGGTGTTTTTCGGTACCTTGATTGACGGGCTCTTTATCGGCATACGTCAAGCGTCAAGGGTCAAAAAGGCCTGTGGTCGTGTCATGGTGCTCTTGTAACGACCGATTTCAAATTAGCAAGTCTAGCTAATGCCAGTTCCGGTACCCCATTTGCAAGTATTTTGTAAAAGCCAGCGAAATGCAATTTGCGCTAAAGGAAGTATTACATATACGGAATAGTACAAAACCTAAGGCCCTTGCCCGATACCGGAATTGTAATACATGTGGGTGAATTGGCAGAGTATTGTACGACAGGTTACCAACAAATGTAAGTAAGTATAGAGAGATTATAGCATTCGGAACAAAATTCCTGATTTAGTTACGTAATGTATTTTTTTTTTCGAAAGACCTCGTACAATTTTATTTTGTATGTTTAAATTACCACCATTTGGCATTTAAACCCCTTCATTATCATTTTCTTAACCGCTAATTTTCACCTTTCTTTCAACTTTTGATACTCTCTATTTAACGGTAATATAAGCGTGATGCCTTACATAACATTTTTTTTGTACCTATGTTACAGTTTTACTTAAAAAAAATTAAGGGCTTATTTCTTGAAAAAGGAATTAAAACTAACAATAAATCTGGGGAGCAAACAAGGAAATGGTAAAATTTTAATAAAATTCAACGCAAGTGCTCAAAATTTCCACCCATCACTCCGAGTCTAATTCATTAAAATTATCTGGTCTAAATAACTAGATGCTGTATTTTAAATCATTCAAAAGGTCTAGTGTGCTAACTAGGGAAATGCCGGGGGACTCTTAAGGTCCTCGACATTGTAAATCCTAAAATAGTATTTGAAAAATAATGAACGTTCTGATAAAAATGGAATCAATGTACAGCATGATGGGCTTCAGCAGCGATGCATTTGTAAGTACAAGTCACTACCGATTACGTACATTATACTCAATGCTCAATGCAAATTTAAGTGTCAAGCAGAATGTGTATGCTGAGCCAAAGATAAGCCCACATTACAGTTAAAAAGGTTGTGAAATTGTCTGCTCTAAACTTTCAAGGAAATGTAACTGGAGAAAAATACCTAATAATGCCCCCGCCCACATTTTCATCAAAAAGGACATTTATTTTTCAAATTAGATTTTGAGCTTGCATTGTCCAAAAACTGAACTTTGTCGAACGCAAAAGAAATTTTCTGACATCTATCTAATTATCAGTTGCTACAGTTCAATAATAAATATAGATGATAATTAAAAAACCGTTTTCCAATTCACATCAATGATCACAAACAGGTAATGCTTAGTTTGCTTTATACATATTATGATTTGTGATGTATGTAGGTATGTGCTTTGTATTTGTTTTTATAACAGTAAAGAAACGTTGAAAAATTGTTTGGAATGTTAAATTAAAGGAAACACTATTTAAAGAGACTTGTACATTTTTGTTTTTTTTGTTTTTGTTAAATTTTGTTGCATAATTTAATAATGCTTGACGCATATTTATGTGCATGTTTTACCATGTTCAAGTGCACATTATTCCTTGTTTTGCTTATCAGGATATTTAGGAATCGCGATGCCGTAGTGAGGTGGTGGTGCTAAACCAAATCATCATTTTCATTATTTGAAAAAATACTGGTACCAGTTTAATTGTTTTCTCAAAACCCTAATACTGGCAACTGTCACGGTTAATGACTTCATCACAAAAAATATATTATTTAAAAAAAATTATTTGCTGACTGTGGACGTGCTGGTCTGTTTATCTGGATATTCTTGATTAATAACACGGCAGATTTCTCATGGGTCTGTCACTAAAAGCAACCATAATCAAATCTAAAAAAATGTTTTTATTTAACTTAACGTTTGTAAATTTAGTAAAATTCTTCAACGGCATGGATTGAAGAAATATCAGCCATGTAACACCCTAGAAGCTTGCGAACAATATAAAGTAGCCCGAAAGATAGCAAAAGATGAGGTAAAAATGCAAATAATGAAGAATAACCAGTTAAATTAATAATATTTTATAGGGCCTTAAAGAAGATGAGGAACGGCAGCACAGTACTGGTGCTACGTATCCAGAATAAGACACGAAACGTTCAAGCCGACCCGTAAAAAAATTGCACAGACATGGAAAGAGTATTTTATAAAGTTCTGGAGAGAACAGGTACTGAGGCGGAGGACCATGTGTGTGACAATGAGGATGAAGCACGGGAAATACATGATTACATAAACTTTGAAAAAATAAAAGAACACTACTACTGCTTTGACAGAAGCTTGTCATCTTCGATTGCTGAATTATTTGGTTTTTTTAATATGACAAAACTGTATTTTTACATATGCTGCGGTATTTTGTAGAATAAATAACTTTAAGCTTGGAGAAAGCTTAGATTTCTCAACTGTGGAATGGCACGTTTTCGTACAACTTTTAGGGTATGTATGTATCGTAATTGGGAGGTTGATTTAGCCTTCAGCAATGGCATAATTCTCAGTTAACATCTATACTCAGTGGCAGTGACGTTACATAGCTGCTCTACAGTTATCCTACGGGGAAAATCCTTACCTAGAAATTGTAAACAGCTAAACTGCGGTGGTACATTGTTGGTTACAAAAAAGGTACAAACAAGAAAATAGAGATTGACTGCGTAGGCTTTAAAATTTGCAAAAAAAACATAATTAAACACATAAAGCCATGTCTAAAAGACGGTGACCGCAGCAAAAGGGGGTTATGACCGGTGTAGTTGTGTTAAATTAAAGTTGTGTAGTTTCGTATAAGCAAATTATTGTTATTACTTATCTTTGTAGGTATTCTTGGAAAATACAAAACCTTAAATTTCTTGGCTATAGCTTGATCCACTATCTTCACTACAGTATATTATGCCTATTGTAGCTTGGTAGCAGTTACAAAAGGGCGGCACAAAGGATTAAAATATCAACGCCGCCCGCATTTTATGAATCATTTATAGAAACTCTGTATAAATAAACACACTAAATAATTGCAAAGCTGTTGGCGCTGACTGGATTCGTTCTGAAATGATGAAATATATGGGATATGAAGGAGAGTACTGAAGAGAAGATCAAGGGCGATGGAATGCTGCGGTAGTCAGGATTCTGCAGGGAAGGGCTTATTATAGACTTTGGGGGGAGTATTTAAGCTTAAATAGAAAGCGGTGGCAGCAGATAGCTCATGAAACTAACGGTAAATAACGAAGTGAAACAAGACACTACTGCCTTACCACCAAAATAATATGAGTCATAAAAAGAATAATGGTCCAGATACGTTGATTGATAAATGATAAGTTTAAATTTAAAAAATGACCCCTAGATTAATTTTTTTCTGATATTATTTTCAAAATTCGTTATTTTAATGCTTTCGGGAAGTAAATTTTTCTATTGCTCTTAAATTACAATCCAAAGTGCACCTATTGAACGATGAAAAAGGACAGTTGAAGGCTGCCGTTAATAGCAATATTATTATGACAAAAGAAGGCAGTTTAAAAATTAAAATCAACCTGTTCGAACGTTTTTCGCAAAAACATTACAGAACTAAATTATCAATTTGTTTCGAAATTTATCATTACTATATACTACGTTCCTTAATTTTTAATAGAAAATACATGCCATAGATCAGAACTGTATACATATAATTCCGTGCTATCCAAAAGTCCTTCAACTGTGTACGAGTAGTAGTATACATGCCCTTAACTTTAAATTACAAAATGCTGCCATTTTCTGATTAAACCACTGCATAAACCACAAGATCAGTGCATCTGACAAGATGTCGTCTCATTTTTCTTCCTGTACCTCCGGACATAAAAGACAACGGAACAAGCGGAAACATTACCGTCACCGGGAGATATAATGTAACTTTAGGATGTAGGGCAACGGGGCATTCGGAACGCGCATACTCTGGGGCGGGAAGACGGCGATTACATAACACTGCACCCTAAACTTCGCGTTACAGCGAAGGGTGAGGCCGATTTCCTCTTTATCGTCCGGGTGGTGCTTGAAGGGATTTGCATCCCGCGCGGTCTAAAAATATAAGCGCATAAGTTGAAAAGGCCAAGCTTGCAGGGATTATGGAAATTGTTGTTCCACATGCGACGATTTCTTTTTAAATAGATGTTAATTAGGCTCTAAAACACTTTGATAAAACCAAAACAAGCAAAGTAAGAATGCGTTTTAAACTTTCAGATAGTGTATTACAAATTTTGTTTTCATGGATGAAATCGAATGTGAGGTGTCGAGTAGATACATATATTCTTATGAAAATCATTAATACATTACACAGTACTGTTAATTTTTTTAAAATTAAAGGCGTTGAAAGAAAACTTTTCATATATGTATGTAATTATTCTGTATAGAGTAGTAAAGAAAAACCGTAGAGAAACTCCAATCAGATCATGATTGTCTTAAGCCAAACGTCAACGCCTTCATCAACACGATGGATAGACMCAAAACCACCTGGACATGTGCGGGGGCATCTGTTGAGCATATGTTCGATTGTATGGAAAGGGTCTCTACATTCACAAGAAGGGTTGATAGGTGAATCCCATTTATTAAGAAAAATTTTCCATGGCCAGTGCGAAATCGGTTCAGAGCTGTTGACTGAATATATCATGTTTCTTAAGCTGCCAAACAGAACACCATCCATCTTCAAAGGGGCACGAAGGAAATCTTCTGTCCACAGAGGTTTTCTGGAAATTAGCCGAATTGTAGGTAGCTCTTGCAAATCTCGGGAAATCAGAAACTCATTAGGAGCTGATTGATATTTTTGCTAAGCTTTATATGTAGCAAACTGTTTGCTCCGGAGGAACAATGAGAGAATCGGAAGCCAAGGTAATGGAGTTGACTGAATTGTTCCAGTGATTAGTCGTATTGCAGTATTTAGTAGAGTGTCAGTTTTTCCTTTTCTTTTAATTCCGAGATTAATTCAAAGATTCTAGAATCCTGTCAGCCAATTCATAACTGGGATCAGCTTAATACTGTCTATATAAGGTGTCAAGTAGTGATCGCTGAATTGGAAAATGTATTGCCGATGAAGCAGAATATTTCAAATGCTCAATTTTTTGCTGTTATAAGTTTTATTACTTATATTACCTTCAAGTACTTACATTTGACAATTACTAATATTTATTACAGCCTATCCAATATATTTCCATAACCTACTTAGTTTTCTAAAAAACGTTACATTTGCTCCACAAGTACTGGACATTCAAATAGAATATTGCTTCCATGTATATTTCGGTATAGGTTCCTCTTCTAACAGATATATGTGCTTGGCCCGCGATTTGCCATTAAATGCCTATGATGTAACAATATGGAACGGAGGCAGATACTACAACATTTCCAAAACCGTGGTAGGCGTTGTACGCATCGCCCCAGCGATTTCCAGGCATGTACGCCTTTGGAGTTTTGTTGATGATTTTCGCCACCATTCAGAGGATGCTTATTATGTAACACTGGGTATCACAACTTGGTGCTAATTCCAGTTATGCTAGTTCTTCCTTTGTGCTAAAGGTTAATTAGTAAAGTATTTTTAATTACACCTTATCCGTATTTAGCTTATAGCATCATTCGACTTAAAGATTTCCACTGGTTTACATAAATTTTAAATGTGGTGGTTTTGTGCCATTTCGTTGGAAGGATAAAACAATTATTATATTTTAGCCGACATTTATCTATTATTTGGACAACAGCAGCTTGTTTATATTTAATGAAATTTTTGTGGCATATCAGACGCATTTGGGTTGAGAATGCACTTTAATATTGACAATGACAAAAAGTGCTTCCAGCTTCAGTGGTACATTTTTACATTTTTAATATACGAATCCTTTAAATAATTCCAAAACTCTAAAGCAAAAGAAACTATTGCCCATTTAGGGTAGTTTCTGATCTGAAAATGAATGCCCTCTTATAAGATTTCTGAACTTTCTTATCTATGGTCAAATGCGTGCCATCTTCTTATTTTACTAAAGTGCTACCAATGCTTGATGCAAAAATACTCGAACAATTTTTTGTAATGATATGTAATTTCACAAAAATAAGTTGTTGTTCAGTCAAACGGTATGTCACCTCTTATACGAGGGTGAATGCTTTCAGCGTCCATAATATAAGATAATATTTTGTCGGATAGATCGCTGTCTCCTGAAAGCACTGACAAAAAGTTAATAGTCTGACGTTTCGATTACACCTGTAATCTTTGTCAAAGACGAAGAACCTCAAAATTTGTCAGGCAAGTTTTGAGGTTCTTCGTCTTTGACAAAGATTACATGTGTAATCGAAACGTCAGACTATTAATTTTTTGTCAGTGCTTTCAAGAGACAGCGATCTATCCGACAAAATATTATCTTATGTCACCTTTTGTTTATAGTTTAAAAGTTATGGCATTAAATGTAAATTTTTACGGTTGGTAGTACAACTTTAGGTGGCAGTGAGTGTAATTTGCTTTCCATTTACTGACAACACTGCTGGCGGTCTTCAGTTAACAAAGAAAGCTTTTGAACTGCAGTCATCAGTCAATATAATGCGATTCACCACATGCCTAAGATTCATATTTATGTATTATACTGATCTTATGTTGCGCTGAAGTTGTTTGTGTCTGAAATTTTGGGACCTATTTTATTCCTTCCCCCACTCCGGATCAAAATGGTAAATACTCCACTGGTGGGTATACTGATCAGTTTAGCTTTAAAATCACAGGTACTGGTACCTTAAATCCAAATTTGCTGTGCTGAGCTTTACGCTGAATGTCCTTCATGCTACTACACCTAAAGAGTGAGATATGGGTTACCCATTCGCAAAGCTAAAAACTATCGTTGTGCGCCATTATAAGCATCATAGACGTGTTGGTTTAAAAATTATGCACTATGTAGCTGTATCCTTTCTAAAATGCATTGACCGTGTGCCAGCCTTACTATTTTGATTATGGGTTTGTTAGTAAATTTAGTTACATGCTAAGTTTAACAAGCGAGTGATGTAGTGAGACATTAGGGGTTCTGGCTTGTCACTGCAGATCTGTTTTCTGAGCCAAATAATTCACCTGAATTAATGTGTTCTAAAGTAAATCAGTAAATGTTTATGATTGAATCAGATTAAACTGCTAGATACTTAGTAGTTAAGTAGTAGCTTGCATACAAAATAAACATGCAAATACGTAATAAGGATAGTCGGCTAGCCCACTCTTTACCACGTCGTGCAGATTTAACTACAAATTGAACTGCACCCAACTACGACGCTGTGGGCCAACAAATATGCGCTTCGTCCATATGAGCGTGCAACGAGCATTATCCCGAAACGTATTGTAGTAATCCGATGAAATTCTAACAGCTGGTTTCCCGAGCTTCGTTTCTGATATAAAAGTTTTAATGGACACGGATAGCAGTAACAGCAAATCCGCTTAAATGGAGATAATTACATAACCCTAGGGACTTAACTAGAACCCGAAATAAATTATTCCTGTTGTATTTGCAAAGAATGGTCATATAAAAACTGTTAGATGTATCGCACAAAGCAACGGAAATTGCACATTGCAGAACGATCCCTTTTTCTATGTATTATGGTGATATACGTAGCAAAACAAACACAACAAAAAACTTTTACACATTAGCTTTGGTTTTAATCACTACTTATCTATTACTATGTTGTCCAATAAGTGAATATGTATTGCTAAGGATGTTATACACTAAAATACAAACAAAAAAGTTGCAATTTTCGGTCTCTAACAGTTTAATAGAGTAATTGATTATAGGAAAAAATATCAGAATACAGGATGTTGACAAAATGAAATAACTTAGTTACTTTCATCATCTATCTTCTTCTTAATCTTAATTATCTGTCTTAAGCAAAAGKATTACACTTTTATGTAAAAAAATATATAATTAGTAAATCTTTTAAACCTTAAAAACTGTACTGAAATTAACAGGTACCACCAAATATTTTTAAGTACTGGTAGGCATTTGTTATAAGTAATCGTTACCTTCATGGAATAGATGGGATATTTCCCTTTTATAAGAGGTGAAGGATCTTATACACCACTTGCTTCTGACAGCCTGAAATAACTCTTTAATTATGTTTCTTAAATTAACGGTTCATGAACATTGCACTGAACAGCTCATAACCTGCGTTATAGAAGGTTACTGTAGCTTTTAGTAGCTTGAAAGGATGTTTTAAAATCAATTTAATTAAACAACAAACAACTGTTTTAAGTGAAATTAATCTGCTTTATTTTCTAACCCGAGCACAATAATCAAATTATGAAACAAAATATGAAATTATTTATTTAGGGACTGTATTATTATGATTTATCATTATTAATACATAATAATAATAATAATAATAGGACTTTATTTAAACATACTATTGGGCGAAGTGTAGCGTAGCTATTCCACTCAACCCAAAGAAAAATATAAACTTAGTTCAATATAAGAAACAAACCTAAAACATAGACAACTATAGTACCATGGTATGACTATAATTACAAGCTAATGACTTAACTTATACATCATTTGTTTTTTTAAACTTTCTACAGAGCATATTTTAGTAAACAAATCGTAGTGTTCATTGTAACATTTTATAGCATTATAAGTAAAAGACCGTGTGTATAGGGAGGTTCGGAAGCTAGGCAATGATAAATGGTGGACATATCTAAGAGATAAATCAGTGCAATTCTAGCTGCGACGACTATGAAACTTATCACGCAAGTATTTTGGCGAAGAGGATCGAAAGACACGAAACAAGAAAGTTGCAAGGTGGTAATGAAAAAGTTGATCACTTTTTAACCATACATGTTGTGAGCTGCAATTCCTAAGGACGACTATATCATATTGGAATATTACCTTCATATGATAAAAAAGAATATGAAATTTGGGATTATAATTCAACTCAGATTCTTTTGACCGCTCATTTTCAGCCAATAGACCAACCACGTTTCCAGAAATATTTGTATTTCTTAACACATTAATAATATTGCTAACGAACAATATAACCAAAAAAGTACAATGTACCATGAGAGAGACCGATCTACAAATTAACAGCAGCAGAGTACGAAAAGTGTATGCTAAATTAGGCATAAGATACTTCGAGTACTTGAAATCCCTTAATAGGAAGAAGTTACATGATCGTCGGCTGCTATAGTGTTCATTAGTATTGATGAGAGGCAGCCTTTAACAAAAACGAGTTAACGAAAGGACGTCTCATATTAATAATGCAGCAAGTTAATCCTTGTTGGAAGTTAAGGAGATCCCTTTTATTATTATACCCTCTACATAGGCAATCTTAAAAGCTTGCGCCAGAAGCTTCCGAGTTTGCAAAATGCCGAAGCTTGTTCGGTGTAGACGATTATTTTGCTTGATTTATTTATAGAACTAAATCATGATGGTTCTTAAATAATAATTACAAAAAATAAGTCATTGGAACAGCTTTACAGTTCTTATACACATGTTCTTTAAAACAGGATATTTTTTTTAAACGGTACCTTGTGTAAACGAGAAGCTTATGTAAATACATTATCTGTCCTGGCCCATACACTATCACCCTGGTCCTGCATGATAGAAACTCAAAAACTATCTAGTGCAATTCAGAAATAGAGCCATAAGTTCTTTGATATTTATGAAGGTCCTTACATCTTAGCAATATTGGTCCAAATGCATATGTACTTAGATGCTGAAGATGAAAATGTTCATGGCAAGTATAATAATATAAACCACACACCATATAAAGTTCCTTTAATATAATTATTCTTATGTCCTGCTCATTTACTTACATGTATGTCTTACTAAATATGAAGTCGATATTGTGTCTTATGTACTTACCTTATGATGTGCTGCCGCTTTGTTTTCTATTATTGAATCTGTTAAGCTTATTCTATGTAAGTGTGTAAAAATAATGAACAATTCGTCAGCACCCGTGGTGTTTACTGCGACCGAAATTTTATACAAAAATCATTAAAATCCATGTCATTGAAACAATCTTTAAACGCTTTTCAAATATATAACTGTAACTGTAAATATATAAATGGTAAAAACTCTGAGAAATTATGTCTTACATGGATACGTAGATATTATTTTTTTCTTCAAAAGCACTATAGATCCGTATTCAATTTAAAATTACCGAGTTTGAAGTTATACAAGATTGGCCACTTTTTATTAGGTAGAGCTGTCTCGAACATATTTTGTGTTCAAAATTGCGCAGTTAAGTCGTTTTCTTCGTATCCAAACAGTCCATTCACTGTGAATGACCCTATTTTACTGTTATACTATATCTCCGATTAAAATTTAATGTTCAAGTTACCCTTTTTATGACATATAGGTGAAATTATATTAACTGGCATATTAGACAAATGCTAGTTTACTAATAACCTTTTAGTAAGCAGAACAGGTATGTACATTTAGTAAGTCACGGTTCAAAAAAATAACTATATTCATTTTCAGAATCGCCTGTTTAATTAATCAAAAAATTATTGTCATAAGCATCCAAATGAAATTAATTTATAATTTTTCTGAAAACGCTACATTCAAACCAGAGTGCGCGGCACTTTCTAATGCGAAAACACGCCGCTTGCTTCAATACATTTTAGAGGTGTTTTAATTACTCACATTTTTCGCATTTGTTTCTCTCCAATCGCTTGGCGTTTTCACCGTCACCTACTACCCACTACAGTCATGGTTGACTATGCACACACATCTTTTAACCACTTCTAGAAACCAAAATTAGGCAGGTACACCGTGCACGTTAAGAGCTCCTCAATACAACTAATACGTGATAATGCGTTTATCGTGTGTGCCGTTTGACGAAAAAAAAAACAGTATTATAAAAAGTAGTGTATTCAGACGTTTTTTGCCAGTTGTTGCTCGGAGCGCTGCGGCGCTTGACCTTGGGAATACGACTAAAAATCACAGCGGCGTATTTTATTGTACGTTTTTGATACGCAGTGCTACTGGGGCGTTCAGAACTTTCTCATGCTGAAATAAAAAAAATATTATCTAATAAGCTGTTGTAGTTTTAAATTTACTTTCAGTGTGAGTGCTTAAAGTTTAATTTTAAGCTGGATACTAAATTCCCCTGTAAATAACTCTATATATTTTAAAGCACAGTGATTTTTAGAATGTCGCCATAAATGCAATTATTAAACGAAATACTGTAAATTTCTTCCGTCAATCTAATCCATTCTACCTTATTGTAAGGCACTGTCTGTAATGGGTCGTATTCAATTTGTTTTACAGCTGACACTTTTGGAATGTATTTTATAATGATCTGTGTAGAATGCCCACATTTCTTGAGTGTAAGTAATATTAATAATAACAATAATAATAATAATAATAATAATAACAATAATAATAATAGGAATAGGTACTTGCCTTCAATAAAATAGCCTCTCCATCAACTTTTAAGCAGTAGCTGCACAGCAAATATTTTCATTGATAATAAAAAAGGTGAAACAAATTAAGTATTTAATTGACTAAACAAACACTTTTTTGGAAACTGTTTACATAATTGGATAACAAAATGCACTCGCAGCAAGGAACTTAAAATATTGTTTGGTAGGTACACTAATAAAACTTCAATCTGGAATAAAAATGGCATATGCAGAACATTCATTACCGCTTACCTATTGAACTAAAACAGTACATGACTTATCGAGTAATTATATTTTTTTCTAATGCATTGCTGTAAAATGCTAAACTTAATTCGATAGTGAACGTGAATTATCGAGCAATTATATATTTTTATAGTGCATATTTCAGTAAAATACCAACCAGAACTTAGCGTACAAATAGTATATTTTATATTGTGATTTTATAAAAAAAATATAAGGCGCTTTCTATTATTTTATCCTGCATTTTTTATTTATTTATAGAGCATTTAGATTTTTTTAACTGCCAACTGTATTAAATTACCGGGCGTTAATTACAACCCATTTAAAACGTTTGTATCACCATCTATCATATTCATAGCAGTTTCGCAAAATTCTATCCTACGATCGAAATCATCTTCGATGAGATCTTGTAATAAGTGAATTTTATATGGATGAGACTCCTCTTTTTTTCAAATTTTATGTTGTACGGAAAACTTGGGATTCTGTTACACATCTAAAAGGCCACTAAAGCTACTTTCCTCGCTCTTAGCAACCTTTGGACGTCCTGGTTTTTGACGATTTTTAACACTGCAGGTTTCGTGAAAACATCGCAATGTGTTAAGAACTGTTGATTTGGAATTTGGTTCACGATCTTCATGAATTGCGTTGTAGAGTGCAACTACTTCCGAATAACTTTGCCTTCTATCTCCATAACCAATCACCAAAATTTCGATGCGATAATGTTCAGTTAACTGAGGCATTACGATGCAAATAACAAAGTGAATGAAAATTATTACCAGTCACCAGGAAAATGAAGATACCTGGAGTTTTGGTTCTTACTTAGCGATAACGAATATGGTTTTTATCCCGAAGTTTTTTGCAAGCCCCAAGTTTGTTATCACACGTTTCTCAACTCAGAAGCAATAAATTGTACAAGTGTGATACATTTTTGAAATCAGGAAGAAATATCCTTTTCACTGATTGTTGAGTTGATGAGTTGATTAGCGACCCTGTATGTTATAAAGTATCATGTAAACTTTGCAAGGAAAACAATTGCACTGAAATCTTCTAGAATTGACTGGATACAAGAATCGCAACACTAATCTGGCCTGAAAGATCAATTTCTGTGTTTTGAATCAAAGTATGACATCATGTGCTTGTTTTATTTAACCTTAAAGTATATGGCTTTGCGTACACCTTCGATATTCAGGCAGCATATCTTACCCTAACCTGATCTGCAACTGAACGAAATTGAATACATCCTTGTGGATGAATAAAATATTTCTCGCTGCTGTGTAGGTAACGCGGGTAAAAAGGTGTTAAAAAGGATTTAAATGGAAGGTATCAGCGTAACTCAGCCTTGTAACAATATTCCCCGAAGTTATCCCGAAAGAGGGGCATGTGGCTGTAAAATCATGCGTTGAATATGAAAGCGGCTCCGTAGTAAAAGCTCGCAAAAGCGCTCGGTTGACGCCGCTAGCCCGGGAAGGTGGCTTTGGTAGGCATTTGACAGTTACAACCGCAAGAACGGGGCGCTCGCTCGCTAAAATTTAGGTGCGTCGGGTCCGGCGCTTTTCTGGTTATATATAATTAACCCCTCAACATATAATCAATCTCGGGTCAACAAGAAGCGGCTGTGTGGTGAATTATGAACGCTATCCCCGTGGCGGCCGTAATTTCTGTAAACAACAATGGAATAAGAGGTTTTGCGTGTACAGGTTTTCTTGTTCCCCTCATTATTGTTTTTTGGCTTTTATTAAATGTAATCCACGTCAGAGCTGATTTATTGCAGCATTTGCTTCATTAATAAAATAGATAGTTTTTACAGCTGGGGCAGTGTCGACGTGCTCCATAATTCTTGCTTTCTGACGCTTTATTGCAGTTTCCTCTGCCGGCAGGGGTTATTACGCCCTTTATTTTTACTACAAAAGAAACGTGATTTATACTACTACACCATGATGGACAATTTTAACGAGAAAAAGAAAGTGCCCCTTAACATGTCGGGATGGGACATCACATAGTATGCGTCGCTATACTGAGTAGATTTAATGAGAGTATTTCTTTCATAACTCAATCAGCGCTGAGATTCTTACTTCCGGCTACACCAGAAACGCACACCAGCTTAGTTATTTAAAATGAAATATCCTGCATATTATTATATTTTTATATTTCTCATTGCATTTTTAAACAGGTATATTACTTTTAAATTAAAACAAATACATACATCGTTTGCAGCGTAACATTAGTCAAAGTGCGATAAGTATTTTTTTAATACATAGAACATACATTTTTTTTGCATAGTAATGTTGCCTATTTTTGGATGCAGTTTTTATGTTACCCAAAGCTGGTTTCGAAAGATCCGAGCGCTGGAACCATTTTACAGAAAAACAAATGAAAGTGGAAAATGGTTATCACGGCTTTTCGGGTTTCCATTTCATCTAGCAGTTTGTAAGCTGCGTATGAATTATTAAATAATTTGAATATCCAGTACGGAAAATGTCGGCGATTTGAAAAGGGTTCTTCTACGGGAGCGCCAATAGCGCGGTCTGGACAGTTCGATGAGGAACTAGCGTTCCAATGGATGACTTCAAACAGCAATCTAGAGGAAAACCAATAAAGGACAAATATAATCAAGAAGGTTGGCATAAAATTCAAGAACGGAGTTAGTAATAGGAACGGAAATTCAGTAATATTGTGGGGCCTTCAAGCAAGATGGTACAGATCTACCACCCTACTACCTTGATAAAGCGTTTTTGTTTGGAACCAACTGGATCATTCTAATCTTTTTCATATTTAAACTTTTTCTACTTAAGCTTAACAATAACAATCAATACTCAACTGGTTTACCTTATTCTACAAAAATGTATATTCATCCCCTCCTTTTAACCACATGTTATGTGTAAATACTCAGCTTCTAGCTGACAGCTGTGGAAGTGTCGTATAAAGCCGCATTGGCATAGTGAAGTATTTAGTATTATTTTATTTATTTATTTATTTATTTATATACAGAAGCACAAACAAGACGAACCTAAAACAGTGCTTACAACTTTTTCAAAAATAAAATTAACATAGTATAGAATAAGCTACACCGCAAAACAGAAATTATTAAAATGTAAAATTAATACCTAATTAACGATTATAACATTATATAAGAAGTAAACTATCAAAATACGAAAGGAAACGGAAGCACTTTAAAAATTTTTCTCCGATACAGAATCACTAAATATATCAACTTCAAGTGATGGATTAGTTAGCCTGCTGAATGAATTGTAGGACTTCATACATCTAAGAAGTGGGGAGTTTGCATATGCATTAGTGAAATGTACTGGTACATAAAACAAATTATGAGACCTAGTGTTATACACAGAAGGCACCGAAATATTCAACATACTCAAAATAACTGTCGAGTCCACTGCACCACTGCAAATGTTGTGCAGATAACGGAGATCTGCAAAACTTCGTCGCTGCTCCTGAGACAGCATGCGAAAGTCTTCACGTATAAGATCAGTACTTATAAGCAACATATCTAAGGAATTTGTTCTGAATTCTTTCACGGCTATTAATGTACACAATATATTGGGGATTCCAAATAACCGAAGCATAGTTCAGAATACTATTAACGTAAGCCTTGAACAAAGAATTAAAATATTTCTATTTTCTAAATTCAGAACAAACTCTAAAAATAAATCCTAGACTATTATTTGCCTTCCTTACAATATAGGAAATATGTTCACTAAATAGCATCTTTGGATCAAATACAACACCCAAGTCTCTAATTGAATTTACCCTATTCAACAAGTTACTGTTTATACTATAATCAAATTTTATAATGCTCTTATTCCTGGTAAATGATATCGTGCAACATTTATCAATGTTAAAAAAGGCTATTACTTTGACAGTACGATTTCAGCCTTTCAATATCCTCCTGGAGAAGCTTGCAGTTGTCTATAGATGAAACACAACGATAGATTTTTAAATCATCGGCATACAATAAAAAATTTGAATGTTATGAAAGATTTCGTGTCGCTCGGGCGACAAAGACATGTAAATGCAGGACTAGAACTAATTATGCGAAGCTGCTGTTTTACCCAGCCCATGGACATCTAAGTTAAGTAATCTATCACGATCAACCCGTACAAATTATTTTAACTGCATTTTTCTAAATACATATCATACCACCCTCCTATAGATATTTTTGCCATATGCAGATATAAAATCTTTAATGTCATATGACTATATTATATTGATATATTGTTAAAAACGGGGTAGGTTCTTTCCATGGAAGAGATAAAACTACTTTTACACTAAATTTATTGGCGTTGAGTTCTGTCTCCAGAGGTGTCAAGTACAATGTACGTACAAAACTTATGCCAAAACGCATCAAAGAGACGTAAGTTCAAGGGTGTAATAAATGGGTTGATGTTTTACCTGAACAGGTTTGAAATGATTTTCCGGCTGGAAAATATTCTTACCACCTCAATCCAGGTTGTCTGACAATAGTTTTTAAACTTCAAAACAGATGGCACAAAACGATTTGATACAAGGTCTGTCTACAGTATGTGTGTGTAACTGTTACATTCGTAATAATATATTTAATTTGTACACTGCTTATTTTTTTATACTAACTTATGAAAATGACAAAATTGGAAACTTTGATCGGTCACAAGAAAACAACACAAGAACTGTGAAATTATCACCAAATAAAAGCAAAACTGCAAGTTTTTCGTCCCTATTCAGTGTAGTTCGATGTGGCTTCCATTTGTTATCCTACATACAACTAAACGGTTTACAAAGTTATTACTACACACACCTGTGTGTTTTGAATGATTATTGTCGCATTATTCCCGAAATAAAAGTCTAAAGGCGTCAGATCCAGGGATCGTGGAGGGCAATCCCTTTGGCTATGCCCAAAATCCACCATAACTTTACGAATCTACGGTATGTTATACAAGTGTTACACCTGTAAATACGATTGCGTGTTTAAAATTTTCAGAAGAGTGGCAAACCATATTAATAATAAAATAATCAAGTTTTGCAGTTTGCAGCCCTTTTTAATTTTCAAATTGAAAGATAGCTTTTTCATTTTGGAATTAAATCCAATAACAAACTTATACAGAGTGACACTAAAGGTTTCCGCTAAAAGATTAGCCCTTATTAATATTATTGCCAATTTACTTAACCAATAAAAATTCAAGGAAAATTTAAGCTATGTCTGTACAAATCGCCAGTAAGTATATAACTTGCTTTGTTTGAAGCGTTTTTTTGCGCATTTTGAACCGCATTTACTTATGCTACTTGGCATTTATTTTTTAAAACAAATGAAATCACTAACTGCTGTTTTATATTATTGTATAAGTGCTCAAAGTAAAGATGGAATGTAAGAAATACTGTGGAATTATGACAGCCTTATCAAGATACGTAATTAAATGTTAAACTATTTTTTTAGTTTCTAACTTGAATTGTGCKTGTTTTATGGGCTCGCTGTTATGCCATAATGAGGGTGTTTGAATGGCTATCAGTCAATCATCTAAATATCAGTGCTACAATCAGTGCTCAATTTAACCTATTCATTATAAAGCGTTAAATTGATCCTTGCCCCTTGTGTTATCTATTATACGAGTACAAATATTGAGTGTGTTATGCTCAATATGATAAGGATATATTAATTTCCAATATGCCAGAACTTTCTTTGGTTTATAGTTGAGTACATGGCATAGTGACTATAGGAACCACTCATGTCGTTAATTTTAATTAGTTTAATACATTGCCAAACCTTCTGGCTACAATGGTCACATGAAATCGTAACAGCATTAGATACCTATAGAAGGTGCCCAAAAGGTTTGAAAACACACAGGGTGGACCTTAATCGTCCTTGAAATTTGTAACTTACCATAGGTCAATGAATCTTATTAGGTCATAAAGGCCATAAATCGTGTATACTATACCAAAATTGCTTATTAATAATAATACCTTCAAACACTACATTTCGATACAACAAACAAAACACTCATACCGTTAAATTACTAGTTTTCTATGACCATCGATCACTAATTCTTGTCTAAACTGCTGTTTTCATTATAACCGAAGATTCTTCTCTGCATGGAATATCTATAAATGTTCAATTCATTTCGTTAGATATAAAATCCGATGTCGAAGAGTAATGCACGGCAGCACTGTCATAACTTACAAACCAGTACACCCTCCTCGTCAGAAATAAAACGGGTAGGCGTGCAATTATTACTGGCTAGTACATTGGGGAATTAATCCCATATTGGAAGAGCTACATTAATCTCGTGGGGATAATGCTTACGCGAGTAATACAAATTGCTTATTAAGCTCAGGCATAAAAMTTAACAGGTAATGAACCCTTCCACTTAATTCACAGCCTCCCTAGCGTTAAAACCCTTTCCCAAGTACGATTGGTATCAATCCATTCACCTTTCAMCTTTCAATGACGTTATCATACTCTCTACAATCCAGCTACGTTTACAGGCATTTGACTAATTATACAAGTAATTAATTATGAAGGATAACACTGTTCGATAAAGCGAACTGAATCAGACGTCAGGCATACACGTTTGAAAAGCACAGCAATCAATTCAGCAGCTGAAAGTGAACTGCCTGAAGCTAGATGTGGAAATCGTGATACGAGACAAAAGCCCCTAATGCATTTATGAACTTTGCAACGGAATTTTTATATTTACAGTTTGAGTTTTAGTTGGTAGAGTTATGAAATATGCTAAAATAATCAGTAGCGCTGTAACTGAACAAATATTGAATAGAAGACGTACTTGCGTATTCATTATGTAAATGCCAAAACATTTCAATATTCAAAATAATTAGGAACAGCATTGCAAATATATTCTACTAACTGTTACTACACAGAGAGAAGGCAAATTAATTAAATATATGCCGAATGACTCCAAAAGTTTTATTTTTTGGTTCACTTAAAATATCTTCAGCAATCCTTTCCATGCACCAGTCCTAGTCAGGATTTCACTTTAATAAACTGAAGACAACATAGAAATAGTTACGTAACACACAGATTTAAAAACTAAGCATCCCTTAAATACAAACAACGTGTGCACACCTGCACAAGTAGTTGTCGATACCAGCACACTTCTGTAGCTCATCTGACTTCTGGCCGCTGCAGCTCAGAAATTCTAGCCTATCTTTACAAGGCCACAGCCAAAGCCAATAGGAATTTTATTAGTTGGGCTTAAAAATATATCAAACACAAAAGACATGTAGCAAAGTTAAATCAATTCGCAGAATTTAAGCTGCATCTATACATATTTATTGTCATAATGTGATCTATTCTTGTCATATTACTGTTTTTCTTAAATACCAATATATACAACCAATAAGAGTGATATATCGCACTGGAGTTAAGAATAATTTTTGGTAATTCTTCGTCTTTATAAAATTATAATTTGGCGCCAAGAGTTGAGGTTGGTAGCCACTGATCTGATCTGGTGTTTGACGGAGTTTGAAACTTTGTACCACTACATTTTAGAATACGGTTGCAATTTCAATCTCTTTTAAGAGTTTCCACTTCATAGTGACTTATGGTGGCGGGAGGATTTCATCTTAGTGAGTAGCTACCAGAATATCATAGGATAGGTACTTCTTGTAAAATGATAGGTAACCCTCAAAACTGTTATTTGAAATGCAGAATGAAAGACAACTTAAATACAATGAATTAGCAAATTAAAAGATATTCTTAATATTTAGAATATTACTATGCTTATTAATACAATACAATACAATACAATACAAGGCTGAGGAATTTTCCCTCCTACACCGCGTTGTATTCAATAGAAGCTAAAGTAAAATCTAAGGGATCCCAGTTATTGCAGGGAAATCCAACATCTTTACGTCAGCATCTTGAAAAGAGTGAAGTCTTGATCACCTGTATACCATCTGGCGTAGTCTTGCTGGAAAAGAACTTCCACTATATGCTGTCGAACTGTTAAACTATCAAAACGGTGCACCCCATACCATAATGAATGCCTATGGCAAGAACTCTTTTTTGGTTAAAAACCACAAGTCTTGTTACTACAAAAGAAGGTATCGGGACAATTAAGTGTCTCATGAAATCTTAGGTAAATATTATCAAAAGATATATTGTATTTGCGCCCTCTTATAGTTTTAGTTCTTTAATACGTTTAGTGCTTCCGCATCATAAAACCGTTAAGAAATGTCGTCTTCGAAACGCTGGATTCTAATATTTTAAACGCAGTATTTGTAAGTAATAAGTAATAACAAGCCTGCCATACAGGATGTTAAACAACTGAACCGTTTAACATTAAATAAAATGGAGGAAGAGCCTACCAATTTTTCTATCATCTTTATTAGTGTAGAAAAAAATATTTTTGATGTTTTTTCTTGGACATTAGTTCTGGTGATGGCTGCTACAAATTGTATCAAAAGTTTATGCTAGAAACTAAAAATAATTGGTTAACTCCGTGAGGAGCAGGCAATTTTATTTGATATATTTGCTTTGGAGACACTATAGTTATTAAGACCACATACAAACTAGTGGCTTGTCGCTGTTTGGGTAAATGACGCCTTCCTGCTTTCTGCAGATGCTAAAGAAGTAAAGACGGATTAGCATGAACATGCATCAGCAGACATATTCCGAAGGATTCCTTTCTAATGTACCAAAATAGCGTAGTCGTGTTGGATAATGCTAGCTACCATTCGGAGCTAAATAAGAAGAACTTCAAAAATTTTCTATGCAAAAGACCTTTTATTTGAAGAAACGTACACAAAAGATGGTTATTGGAGTTTTCTAAACAAAAACAATATCAGCAAGATCACCATTGGCATAAGTAAGTAGAACATATTATTCGTGAAAAAGGTTGATACCGGATTTAATTATTAATGTGGACAACGAATCCAGTGACGAAAGTGACTCGTATGTTGTAGTGATTTGTTTGTATGAATGATTAATCATTAAAAATAGGGATGGTATATTGAATAATTTTTGCCTATAAATGAAATTACTTAAACAAAAGGAATATATAAAAATACATAACGCAAATGATCAAGTCATCAATCTGGATACTTTTAAGTTAAGTACAAAATTAGTAAAACGACCGGACTGGCATTGACAGAAACTTATTGGGGGCTGAAATTCAAGTTCCCCGTTGGACCTTGATAAAAATTGGTGAAAGTTAATTACCGCTATATCTTTGGATATATTTTCCTGTTCTTCAACATTGTAAATTATAGGCACCACAGAACGTCTGCATCGCCGTTAGTCATTTTCTTCAGGCAATCTTCTCCATTACATTTTTAAACTCCCCTCCATCCCAATATTGCAAATTTTTGAAAATTGATTAAATCTACATGATTCAAAAATTCTAGACGTTATAAGATTCGCTTTAACTTTGTTATATAAAACTTTAGATTAAGCATTAAAAAGTTATCGCTCATTGTTATACTAATTAAAGTGCATGCCAGTCGCTGAATTAAACCACAAGTAAAAGCTGGTGCATTACKCCTAAGCTCCAACATACTAAATACTCTAGAATCTCTCGAGTTTTTCTTTCAACAAGTGACATTATTTATTTTTGGTGTATTGTATTTATGTGTCAGCAGTCGCTAGAATAAGTGACAAATTATTTAGATATTCTGAAGATGCGAAACTCTATTAGCCCTCAAACGACAAGGGAGACCGCAGGCGTAGCCTAAATTACGTGACAAATCGAATATCCACGTATAGCAAAAATGTCATAAAACAGAAGCTATGCCGCGAAGGTGCTCGTCTGCGTACCAAATGAAGCATTTGTAAAAGAAACCATCGGAAAGCCATTACAACAAATTCAATTTTGAATCCATTACGCACGCTATACTTCAGAGAGGTTCACAAAGTCCCACGATCGTTTGTAACACCTCGTGTCTAACAGATCGATTCTTCATCTCAGTAAAAATGTGTCGGCTATATTCTGCTTTATAAACGCAATTTATGATGTAGGTTACAAAACAAATCTACCATTCACTATATTGAATCTTAGTACAAATCACCCAAACAAGCTTAGGCAAGACAGTTTCAAAACTTCTAACAACGTCCTTCGAAGTAATCTGTTTCTCGCCTGTACTGATGTGGAGTACGTTTGGTAAACCTGCTTTTCTGCTACCGCATTTGTAGGTTGGGCTGTGTCGCCTTGCATTATCCGTCCATTCATTTTAACATCAGTCTCCTCTTTTCGCTTAACCTTTGCAGTTTCTGAATCTAGAGAATCTGTGTCACTGGAGTGTCTTTCATTCCAAAGTTCAATCGTTACCTCTTCTCCTTGGGTGAAATTGCGATGATGGACAGCTTCGTGTTGATCGAACTATTGCTTCATTGAGCACAGCTTTCTGACTGAAGATGTCTAACGGAGTACGCTTGGCGATCGAAGAAAGCAACTGAAGGTGATTTATAGTTTAGCTCGCGATTGGGTGTGTAGTTGTGTGAAATCTAAGCCTCGTCCCTTTATCTTATGAAGCTATCAACTATAACAAGGAAGATTTTGTTTTTATTTATTTCACCTAAATCCCTATGCAAGCGTGACCAGGTTTTTCCTGCGTCTGGCGAAGGATAAAGAGGCTCTTTTAATGGACTAGCCACACTGCGCACATGTGCAGTCTTTCACCATTTGTTTAACTTCAGATGATGACAAACCGGGCCCGAGAAATACGGTAAATGCCAGACTGACCTTTATGAAGTCGTTCCAGAACTAATTTACTTAGGGCACATGAAATTACAACGTGATCACCTAGTACAATGAAGGCGTCATGACAGATATAGCATCCACTTGTTTCGCATATGATGCCAATTCTGAAACTTGAAATCGTCATCTTGCCATCCCTGTTGAACTATCACTTACGTGTTGCAGTACTACATCTTGCGTGGTAATGGCGCGAAGAGCGTCCCTGATTTGCTTTGAGCCCACCTTTTCCACTGCGACTTTTGTAATTGCATTGTCGAAGTGCACCGCTGCAATCATCTCCTCCTTTACATTTCTACAGAATGTTGCCCACTGGCAACAAAATTATTCATTAATACTATGGATCTAAGGATTCTATATAAGTAGCAGAACTAAAAACGCATTCCGTTATGCGTTGTATAAAGCATATATTATCAAACAATAGAATTTATTTGCTACAACATTAAATTAATCCACATCAAAAACAACTTATTTATATTTATGCCAAACTTAATTGACTCCACAGGAATATTAATGGCTGCACTTCGCAGTTCGAATTATTATTGCTCGAGTGGAAAATGTCTTGCGAGATATTTTTCATTAACTACTACATATCCATGAACTAGAAACGGAAAGCACGTTGATTGGCCATTACTAGCTAGTGACGTTATTTTTTTAGCGCCCAACACCAAAATACTTTGTTTATTATTGGAATCTGGAGATTAAATTAAGAAATGAAATATGTACAAGTAGTCCATTGCTCACTGATACAGCAAAAAATAACTTTCTGTATGATATGTAAGCGTATAAGAACGAGCAATGTTCAGGATATAATTTTTTTGGATAGACAAGTATAGGCATCTATTGAGAGACAGTTCAAGAGCAATAATTCACATGGATAATGGTAAAACAAGCTAAAACCGACAGTCACAAAAAGACCACCAGAGTGTCGTGATCAACCGTCCTTTAAGCGATTATCCAGCTCACTTAGCGACTGCAATTGTACAAAGGGAGCGTTTCTTGTCATTCTCCTTTCCTTATTCTAACCAACCCCCTAAAAGGCAAAGAAGCAAAGCACACACGGTAAGTTTTATCTGATTTTGACTCAGTTTAACAATATTTTGAATTGCAATAATGTAATTTTGGATCTAGTTTTTTCGAATAACTGTGTTATAGTTGTTACTGAATGTTTACCTCTTACAAACTGTGATATTTTTCATCCACCCTTAGAAATTAATTACTTTAAATACAATGAACTAAAAACCCCCAAATACTATTTTTACGACTTTAAGAATGCAAATTATGATGCCTTAAATTGGTTATTATGTAGCGTCGATTGGAGCATCCTATATAACAGTAACGATATTAATCAATGTGTTGATCATTTCTATTTTATTTTGGACGATATTATGGAGCGTTGTGTAACTAAACGAATAAATAAATCAAATTTTCCTTCTTGGTTCAACAAAGATATTATTAAACTCATTAAAAGTAAACGTCATATCCATCGCAAATTTAAAATATCTAAGTCTGATGCAGATTATTCTGACTTTGTTGAACTAAGAAAACGATGCAAAATCATMGTGCGGGAAGCTTACTCCGATTATATTTCTAATGTAGAAAATTCTATTCCTAATAACACCAAATTGTTCTGGAAATATATTAAATCCAAAAATAAAAACTGTAATTCGGTGCCTGGCTTTTTGCACCATGGAGAAGAACATGCATCAGATGGAGCTGACATTGCTGCGCTTCTGGCAAGCTACTTTGGTTCTACTTATAAGCCATTTATGTTTTTTGATAATTCTGATTTAGAAAAATCACTAAAAAACCCAGTTTCTTACAACAAACTTTTTATTTCTGTTGAGGAGCTTAACAAAAGTCTAAGAGAGGTGGCGGTTGATGGTATGGCAGGTTCTGACTTAATTCCTCCTATTTTTATTAAAAGTTGTGCTGAATCTTTAGCATTCCCCCTTTTTATAATCTATAATATTTCACTTTCTCAAGGCAACTTTCCAGACTATTGGAAAATGTGTTYTTCTATTCCTATTTTTAAAAAGGGGGATAGGTCTGATGTGACAAACTATCGACCGATTACTATTCAGTCATGTATTCCTAAAATTCTTGACAAACTTATCACTACCAAATTATCTTTTATTTTTAAGGAAACTATTATTGATGAACAGCACGGGTTTTTGTCGGGTAAATCAACCGTTACTAATTTGTTTTCATACGTAAATTTTATCTGTAATTGTTTAGAGGGGGGCTTTGTGGTTGACGCTGTTTACACTGACTTCAGCAAAGCTTTTGATAGTATCAACCATGAAAGATTGGTATGTAAATTGGGTGGGTACGGTTTGTGTGGACCGCTTTTGTCTTGGATAGAATCATTCCTTACTAATCGTGCTCACATGTTAAATATCAATGGTTATAGGTCAGATCCTTTTAATTCAACGTCAAGAGTTCCTCAGGGATCCCACTTAGGCCCTTTGTTGTTTTTGTTATACATAAACGATAATTAAGATGAAATACAATTTTCAAAATTACTGCTATTTGCTGACGATATAAAAATTTTCTTAAATATTAAATGTTATAATGACCATGTCAATTTTCAAAGTGATTTGGATCGTATTTATAGGTGGTGTGTTAGGAACGGCCTTGATTTAAACCCAGATAAGTGTAAATCAATCTGTTTCTGCAGGAAGAGCATTATCACTGTTTATCCATACTTTTTAAATGGCGTACGGTTGGAGAATGTGCAGTTTATCAGAGACCTTGGGGTAATTGTTGACTCCAAATTAAAATTTAATTACCATATTGATAGCATCGTATCCAAAGCCAGTAAAATGTTAGGATTCTTAAAAAGGTCAACAAAAGACTTTGTAAGCATTCGTTCCTTAATAGTTTTATATTCTAGTCTTGTACATAGCATTGTAGATTACTGTAGTTTAATTTGGTCACCTTATTTTGAGTTTCAAGTACTAGATTGGAAAATTTGTAAAATACTTATGTTATAAGTCTAAAATTACCTTCAGTAGCGAATTGTACTCTTATTTTTTGAACTATTTTGGTCTTCATTTTTTATCAACTCGGCGCACTTATTTTGACATTTGCTTTACACAAAAGGTTCTCAGTGGGCAGTGTAACTGTATGGAACTTGTGGAAATGTTTTTACTGCATGTACCTCAGCGCATAGTTCGTTACACTCCGTTACTGCAGGTTTCTACCCACAGAACGTTGTATGGTTGCAACTGCCCAAGGGATAGATGTAGTCTAAGTGTTAACCTTTTCTGTAATAACCTAGATCTTTTTTCTAAAAATTGCAAATTTAAAGCAGATTTAAAACGAGTTCTAAAATTTTAAACTCCTTTTCTCCATGTTTTGTAGTAGTTACTTCTTAATTCATTTTTTATTGTATATTATATGTTTAGATATTTTGTAAATTGCTTGAGGGCGTTAAATAAAGATTATTATTATTATTATTATTTTATGTGTTATTAAAATTATTGTTAATCACATGGGCTAGTGTTTTTAAGCACTATTTTTATATCAAACATCCGAGAATTATCAGAGGAATTATTAAACAACCGTTGGTTTTGAAATTATTCATGATTACTTAGATTTACGTTAATAACTAATATGTGCAATTAAGCATACCACTCCTAGGTGCTATTTTCACTATTGCTTTATCTACATTTACGTCCGCGCCTGAAGCCTCCCCATTATGACACTAGTTTTATGTGTTCTTTTTACTGTATTTATTTACTGTGTTTATGCAAGTCGCCCTATTCATATGTCCCCTATTTTGTCTAACATTAGCTATTATTTGGTAGTAGGCCCCTCGCAGGTTTTATTTGGCATGACTTTTTGTTTTTCCTGAATATCCTACAACGTGGGTGCTCTCGAAGCTCAAAGGGCTTCGTCTGAGACAGTTATGATGTTCTCTTTCGAACTCAAGGCAGTGCGATGGCAGCATAGCGTCTCCACGTACAAAATGCCGAGACGTTTACTGCGGAAATAGGATTTCAGCTTTAGGTTATTGCCTGCCAGAACCACGCTGAATAAGTCATGCAAAGTTGTCTTTATTGTATATGTGTCCCCTCTAATTATGTGTATGTTCTTCTTATTTATCTGGTTCTGTTTGTGCTGTTATCCTGTTTGCTTTCTCGATGATTTGTATTTGTTATGTAGTGGCTACATAGGTTACGTATACCCTGTCTTCTCACTTGTTTTATATGTTAAATAATTTCTTTACAGCTTAATTCTACAACTTCTTCACAGCATAAGATATATTGCTGGTCAATATTTTGCCAGGTCCACCACTTAAACAGTTCTGTTTGTTTCTCAAGAAATACCATCAGGTATACCCGATGCACATCTGGCCTTTTTTAGGTACTTCGTCCAGCTATATTTATGACGCAATATGCGTATTTAAGTATATTCAGGTCTGGCCTGTATTTTTCATAGTTTAATGTAACATATGTGCTAAGTAAAGACTGAAGCCTTTCCTGGTCTTTCTCCAGTCTATTGTAAAAGTACTCCAGAGTTATTTTGTGCAAAATATACCATATACTAGTATATATTGCATCGAATTATGCGTTTTTCTTTACCTTTCCATTACAGAGATATATACCGAACACATTTAAACACAATGTATTCTTTGGGTCCTAGTAAACGCCTAGACGATCACAATTTTAAAGTAACTTGTTAGAAGTATTTAGAGCTTTCCTAATTTAAATCTATGGCCTGGGTAGGTTATATAACACTGGGTGACAATGAAATAACCAATTATCAAAATCGATTCTGTTTCGAGATACCACATTAACTATTGATATCAATATGTATAGGCATTTCAGAACCCTCTGCAAGTGAAAAATCGTTATCTGGCTTTTGCCGTTTGTTGTTTACACCACTGTTCATTGATGGAAGGCTTCCGTATTAATTTCGATATGAAATTTAATCGGATCCCACATTTCCTTCGTGGCTTAATGGCATGTTTCCCTATACCATCAGTCTTGTTAATGGAACTTTGGGTCACCTATAATTTATCCAGCTAATGTCCGCAATTTACAACAAATCTCCCTCAGAACTCGATACAACCAAAATAAGCGTAACGCTAGTTTAAACTATTGTCTGCAGCTAGCAGGATCGCCCGCACACGCAATAATTGCTCAGGTTTGCCCTGCGGCCTGCTTGATTAGTGCGACCAAGTGCGAGATGAAGTCGGAGCGATCGACTGAMCGAATAGCTGCACAAAAAMAAGGCCAGGGAAGCTGTTTGGAAGATTTATCCGCCGCTTTGATTTAAGTGTGCGGCTATTAGTTACACCGTGAAAGATTTACTCTGTTATGCAAGGCTCATTTCCTCTGATTTCGTCCAGTATGTTCCTGTAGATTCTTAAACGGGAAAGTTGCGCTGAGTTCGCAAGCTTCCAGCCTTTATAGCAAATTGCTATAATCAATGGTATTGAGATTGTGAGCACCAAAGTTGAATCGCTATACTGTCGAAGACTTAAAACACTAAATGCAAAAAATCTATCTACACACATTTCTGGGTAAACAATACATACTTTGTCTTGAGGATTCGAAATCTGACTACAATAATTAATTTCAAAATGTTACTCGCGCTGTGAAAATATATTCAAAGCGAAAAATCTTTTTTTAATTAGAGGAACTTAAACGTTTTAACAATTTGAAAAAAAATGAAAATACTGATATTGTTACCACAAATTCGTCGTTTGCTAACCATTTATTACTAAACAAACTTTAAACAATTTAAATTCATTACAACATTACACATTCAAAACTAAAATATTTAGAAATTTTGCCATTTTGAATAATTTTTGTAATTTTACCTTTTGTTTGAGGTCAAGTCTGTTTGCTTCCATTTTGACGTCAGATTTTCTTGTGAAATTTATTTGAATTACAAATCGTACTGACGGTGGTCATATTATAGCCGAAAGCGCTTTACCAATTATTCAATAAATTGGATAACACTAGGAGCTGTTTAATATACAAAAAAAACAAAATAGAGTTATAATAAATAACACTTATATATTTAAGTTTCACTATAATAGCAGCCTTTACTTTTTAGTGATGGCCTTAAAAATAAGAAAAGCTAAATTAACTTAATGAAATAATCTCCTTAACTTCCATTTTATCTGAAAACAAAATCATTAGAATCAACTTACATTTACAGTTAGATAGTTCTGATTTGCTATCCTGTAATCGTATTTGTCATCCTAACAGATTTTTTAAAATTAACCATTTCATTAAGTGATAATTAAAAGTTGTTAATAAAACCACTTACAAAGGACGAAAACAGCCAATCCAGCTACAGCCGTGCGAAATTACAATTTGTAAAGTTACGCCTATATAAGTAATATAATTTCTAGTATGTTTTCAATACATTTCCTTTTGCCTGTATATGGTACGTTAATAATTTTACATGTCAGATAACTACTAACACTACATATATGATATATACAAATATATCATCCAGTAATTTTTTATATATTTGACACTTGTGCGAAAAGATGTCATAGAAAGCTATGCACAACCAGAATTCTTTTTTTGTTTTTGGCTAAGCTTTCGAATTTATTTGAAATTCTTCGTCATACATACAACAAACAATATGGAACCTTTTATACATACAGAAACTTGAGGGTATGCGTAAATGATCATAAAGCTACAACAATGGTTTTTAATTAATGTAAGTTTTGAATGTAAAAGCATAAATGACTTGCGTCAAATACAATTTATTAATTTGTTTTTTGTGTCATTTCCTGTGATAACAAATAGGTGTAGATATTGCTTAGTTGTTGGGTATGCGATTTTTATTTATGGTGTTATCAATTTTATTAATATGAGAAATTTCTAAAGTTGTTCAATATTTTTACTCCATCCCCAACCAATTGAGTTGTTGTTAAATACATGTGTGGCTAACACACATCGGTCTCTTTTGTTTGTAATTTCACCTTTTTGTAGCGATATTCCGCTTTTAAACCACCGAGATGTTTGACCAACATAACGTTATCACATGTGTATACTGTAATTGCAATGGATTTGGAATTCGTTGGTGTCTTTGATTTTAATTTAGTTAACAATTTTTTTGATTTTGAGTCTTACTATTTTAATATTTTCCGAGTAAATGTTCGAATTAATTTTGAAGTTAATCCCGTGATACTTCTGTGTTGTAGCTGTATTACTACGCCTTTCGCTTAGAAATCAATTTCTAATTTTATTGTACACATTCCCGTTTCTCAAAGGTGATACCGCTTCTTCTTCAATCTGCATTGAATCTTCGAGGGAAAGACTGCTGGTGGAGTATAATATTATTTTTATAAGGCCTTGCAGGTATAAATATTGAATTAGTAACTCTCTTAATTTCCTTAAGTTTTTATTAAAAAATGGATGAGAATTTTTTGGTTTATAAAATCTCTCTCTATGGTAAATTGGATGTGCGAATTATGAGGATTGAAAACGGTTTGTATTTCTTCTGGACCGTGATTTGGCAATATTAAAATAAGGTCATCGACATATGTTTTATTGAATATTATATTAAAAGTAAGACTGGACAAACAATTATCCAAGGAATTATCCATTACATACAGGGTCAATATCAGATTAAATGTGAACCCCATGATACATACAAAGACTTGCTTGTAAAATATATTTTCATGAACAAAAGTTATTATCAAAAATGAATGCTAAAATTTGTTAAAATAGTTCTCTACTTTTATATGTCTTTTATTTCTGGACATTTAAAATGTGCATCGATCAATTTCCAAGGTTTTCCCAGTACCCTAACAGTTGTGTATAGCTTTCTAGGTCGACATACCCTAAATTACTTGGACATAAGCGTAGTACGACTGTTATAGTCTGTTGCATATTAAATGTTCTTTTCTAGATTTAATAATTTTTCAAAAAATATTTTGTATATCTGTTCTTCTGAATTTTTACAATAAAGTACTAACCAATCCCTTCCAGAGGTAAAGGTTTTTTCGGACAACTTCGAGTGTTAAACCAGAATATGCTTTCCTCCGAAATAAAATCGGCTGAATCGGGATTTTACTCGAATATGTCCCCAACAGAAATTATCGAGGATGGCTAAATTTCGTTGTTATACCGGTAGCGCTATACACAATATAGCATACGTACACCATCAAAATGTCAAAGATATGATACAAAAAGCAGCTAGGTGTATACCTCCAAATTATTAACTATAGAAAGTACATTAGTGTAATCTTCCTTTGTCCAGTCGGATTAGCCATAGCGAAATAGATGCTACAGATTTCCGTTGAATTTTATGGAGATTGCAAGGCGTCGTTAGATGGATGCCTTTTTACACAGTATATACGACGTGCTACCGGCTGTCAGTAAGCATATCACCTTGAACGTCAACTGTGAGTAACGCCCTTTATTCCACATATTACAGAAGCGTAACAAGTGTTAGAAGGCGAGCGTTTACACGCTAGATTGGCTACGTTCCCGCCTCGTGCATTAAGGAGATTGGTCTTTATTTTTCAAGCTCCCAGTTACACCATAAATCTTAACTGCCCTTTAAATTGTAAACCAGTTTTATTTTTACCTAGCTAAGGGCGTTACTCAGGTGAGGCGTTTGCCCCTAGTAAAAGTGTTGAGAAAAGTCGATGTCGTTGTTGGTACTTTCAGATTACATGGATTAATATTCGCAGCACACTGATTTAATGGATTTACTTTCCAACTCTTTAGTATATGTCTAGGTATATAATACACTTCAACGAGGCATGGGACAAAGCCTGTTGGAGTTACTTAGATTAAGTTCTCTGGGAGGAAATAGAACAAGAAATTTTATGGAGCTAGTTTTCTCATAAATCCGTTCATTGATCATAATATTAAATCACGAGCACTAAGTTTCGAGCAGTTATAAAACTCCTTACTTGTAAGAATCTTTATCCTTAGTACCATCGACGATCGGATGAATAGAGTGTTTCGGAGAGTCTTGTCATGTGTGTTACCTGGTTAATTGATAACATTCCCTCAAGTCCAGTTGGTCTAAATGGTTACAATTTTTCCGTTGTGATCGTGTTGGTAGAAGTGACTATGTGGGATGCCCGTTGTACCTTATTTTTGCTTTTCAGAATGAGCACTTACTGATACGAAATCAGCGATCGCGTATGACTGAAAACTTTTGGCATAAATTATGTATTGGTAACAGCACTGTCTTTGTATATTCTATCTATCGACCACTAAATGTCTCTGTTTTGGAAAGCCAAGGGGCATTTGAACGTAGCATATCGTTAGCTTTGCCTGTTTGTAATTATGTGTTAATACTAGGAAACTCTAAACTTGACTTGTTTAAAGCCCTAACTACGAATACGAAAAAAACTAATGAGCAAACGACAATTACTAGAAACACTCAAACTCTGTCAAAAGGTATACTTTTACGCAGCGCATTGAGATTTGTTGCTCAATGATAACGCAATCATTGACCATTGTTTAGCATTCCATTTAAAATGAGACACATACAAAAGTTCATAAATTATCGGATTTTCAAGCATTTAAATGAGAAAGCTTTTCTATCGCACGTTTATGCTTTCGATGTTGAATGCATGTATCACATTGCTGACATAAATAGCAAAGCAGGTGCACTACCATTAGTTCATAGGGAAAAGACATCATATCTGCGCTCTTTAAGAGTGTAAAGAAGAGGTCTGAATAAAGCCAGACAGCTACAGGACTTCACGGTTTGCTTGCAGTATCAAGATATCATTAAAGACTACTTTATAAATAACATCATTAATAAATCACACTTATCTACTTATGTTAAGAATTTTTATTTAAACCACAATTATTTTTAAAGCAATATTAATTTTAATTTTCCGGCTATTCAGCCTATGGTTCTTCCACAGTTTAATAATACTTATTCAAAATCGTTTACGAACCTTTCTCTTTTAGCTTACTGTCTATTGGTTGTAATGGTTATAATCAAGTCCTAACTTATTGTAGCAAAAATAATGTAATTTGAAGGGTAATAACGGATGTATTTGTTGAGGGTGTTTTGACCTTAGGGTTATTAACCAAGATTACTTTTGTTTCTGTGCCTAGCTTTCGGCTCTTTATTTCAAGTTCTTCATCGGGGCTACTACAACAAATTTGTGTATAGTAATAAGTTCTTAATTAACATTATAAGAATGTGGAAATAATTATACCTGATTAGTGTTACTCAACAGAAAAGACTTCCATAATTCAATGACGATGTTAACTGATAATTTAAAATCCGCAAATGGACCACACAACGAATTAAGATAAATAACAGTCACAGTAAGCCTTCTGTCAATAAGTTGTCAATTATCACTATGCCTCCCAACAGCTATCTCCAACCTTGACAACTTGAAAAAGTACATCTAAATAAGGAAGAAGCTAAACAATTAGAGACAATATAACACTATTTGCCTTAATATTAATGCTAACCTTAAAGTACACAAACCTGACGTTCCACTGCGAAGCCCTACGACACATGTAGCCCTTCTATTGTGTAGGGTTTTAACTAAAATACACAATAAGAATACATAGATAGATACATTTGATTTTATAGAAATTTTATAGAACATAAAGTGGTATCGTTGGATGTAGTGAACCTTTTTTAGTTGGCAACGTATCCAAAAAAACTACCAATAAAGTTATAAGTGAAAAATAACATCAATTAGCTCCTTCTTTGAATGCTGTAAATTAAACGCGAATAATTATTTCTAAAAATATTAACTTTCAATTTCGATATAGCTGTCTTGGTTATAATAATTCTTACTAAAAACAAGTATTTGGCTGTGCCATGGGCTCGGCATTTAGTCCTATAAAATTTGTTCTAAAGCGTGCAGGAATCTGGGTTTTGTTATCAGGAATTCTTCGGGTTTCTCATTGCCCTGTCTAAAGTCTCTTTTTTGTTCTCTAGTTCGTTCAGGACTTGAGTATGCCTGTGTGATATGGTCACCCCATTATTTCTGTGACATTAAGCTCATTGAAGGTATATCGAAAAAATCTTTGCGTTACTGTGCCTTCCGGTTGGGTATCGTTGGTGAGAGAATCGAGGGTGTATCTGTGATGGGTCTTGTAGGGCTTCAGACACCCCAGAGCCGTAGAGTTATTGCTAACATTTGTTTTCTCTGCAGTTGATATTGGGATATGTTGACTGCCCTTATTTGCTGGGTAAGCTTGAGTTTTCAACATACAACCGAACACGGTCGACTCAAATGTTTCATATCAGACATTGTAGTACTAACTACCAATTCTATGCGTCATTGCAGAGATTACCCCGGGCTTTCAATGCRTACCTTTGTGGGGACTTGATTTCTCTGGACCCTTTCTCTCACTCGCTGTCCACAATGTGTTGCAAACAATTAATTAGACTGTCTATTTACCCGATTTTGTATTTTTTCCTGCTCAGTAATTATGTTCCTATATGTTTTTACAGATACCACACACCATTTATATTATTGTTAATTGATGCTATTTGCCAGTTATGTATATATATTAGGGTATATCTGTTGCTTATCGAATGTGTATAAAGCTATTATTTAAATGTTACACCTTTGTACAATGGCGCCCAATGGGTGAGACAAACTAATCTAAACTGAACTATAGTGTATAACTGTCTAATTACCTGATCTCTTTTACTATCTTTTTTGCTCTATATTTATGTGCCTCTTGTGATATATAATGCCACTATTATTTTGAGTGTTGTATATTATAAGCCTGTTGTTTATATTAGGGTTTATTTGTTATTTATTGTTTGTGTTGAAGCCATTATATTTTGATTCCAGCTTTGCAAAATGGTGATTCGTAAATAAAGCAATCTATCTATCTATCTATACTTGCTCAATACACCTTTGGGGTGGTTTATGTTAAATAATTAGATTATCTCATATTAATTCTGCCAACGAAAGACATCGAAGAATGTTTTTCTGGATACCAGAGTTATTCACGGTGATCATCATATTGTGCTTGACTGGTAGAAACCTATGGCATCAGGCAAATATGTTAAGTAGAATTTGGAACATTCAAACAAAATTTAAATCGTCTTTGTGAAGCAAATTCAACACAAAATCTATAAGATGATTTCGCATTCAACGTTACTAATTCAAAATCCTTGCCCTAAGGGGCAGGTTAACAAGATACTGTACTCAACAAGCAATCTGTTAATGACGAACGTGCGATCCTGGAACGGGATAGTAGAACTGGGAATGTGGAAGAGGGGAATTACAATAGCAATTCCTACAATGGTACTGTGTCACAGCGGTATGGGTTTAATTCTAAAAAAATATCACATTAGTAAACTACATAATGCTATAAACAAAAAGCCAGAGAGCCGACAACTTAGTAATATTTATAGTTACCTACAGTCTCTCAACTTGACTCACTGGTCGTTATATTGCTCCCTTGTTGGGTGGTGTGACAACCGACAACTTATTGACATAAGGTTTAGATACTGCGATTGCCATTTATTTTAATATGTTGCAGAGTCCATTTGAGAACTCTAAATTATCTGTTAACAATGTCATTTTACACTATTAAATAGGACTATTGAATTATGGGAAGCTTTTCTGCTGAGGAACATTGTAATCAGGCATAGTTATTAATCGGCGAAAGGCTGACAGGCCTAATGTCATAATAAACAAAAGCTAACAAAAGTACTTTCACCATTCTCCATATAGCCTACTAAGTTAACTATGAAAAGGACTAAAGTATTGAAACCTATAAAATAATATATTATAAATTTCTCAAAAAAGATGTTAAAATAATCAGGTAGTTTCTGATATCATATCAAATACAATCAATTTGCACTTTCAATTACGCTTAGAGTAAACAATTTAAAATACTATACTTCGTAGTAAACACAAAACAAGTCTAGTCGAACTGCTGGCGTGTCCGATGTTGGTATGCAATGCTCCGCTAATTGTACTAATTGTGCTGAATAAAAATAAGCGAAAATAGCAAACTGATTAGTCTCATTTATCGAACTGTGCTTTGGAATTTTTGGTTGGCAATTTCGTTGGTGAAGGAGGGACTAAAATGTTGCTCGATATCCACACGAGGCAAGTGCAGAAAAAAACGAGTAAAACAAACCAGGTAATATACTATAATTTGTAACTGAACAGAGAGCTTTCAAATGAGGAGAAAATACACCAACAATCCCTTTTGGAGATAAATATAGGTTTAAGCACTTGCACCTCCCTTAATTCTATTGTCGCACAATTTTGCAGTTGCCCTTGTAATCAAAGTTTGTAATCAGTTGCCTGAGATCCTGCTGGGAACAGACGTCGAGATGGAGTGCCAAGTGGAAGCGTTCCCCAACACCATCAGTTACCGTGTTAAGGCGAAATCTGATACCAGCAACGGGTAGGTGCGCCTTATCTAGCCGAATAAATATCCTTAATGAGCTTGTTTATCAACAAACAGCAGATTACACTAACTCGAAACGTTGGAAGGAGCGAATGAATGAAGGTAGCGTTTTAAGGGAGATTTAGCTAACAGCTTTTGCAAAGACAACTAGATTACGGATATCGACTTACATTTTACTTTTTCAGTTCGAACTGGAGGATTTAAGACAGAAACTTCCAGCAGTTATCGTTATATTTGAACCAATTTACATAAAATCTTGACAAATTATATACTTCAACCTTCCTTATGAATCATTCTATCTATTGGCGAAAACGACATTAAAACTCGTTCAGTAGTTTTTTGAGTTTATRGCGACCAGACAGACAGACGCGGACTTTGTTTTACAATATGTGATAATAATGGCTGAATTTCTAGAATTGGCGATTTCGACAATTAGAAAGCCCAGTGGGGTGCCCATTGGGGCCCATGAAGAAGAAGAAAACCTGTTGATWTATAAATCTAACATTTTTCTATGCTGTAGTTTGTAATTTGACAAATAACATCCCTAATTTAGTGTTTTATTAAATCCAGCTTTTCTCTCCCCCTTTCCCCCTCCCGTTAATGTGTAGTAATAATTATTCCCTCCCCAAGCCAAAATTTCCGGACACGCCCTTTCGCAAATTTACACAAAAATATCATTTTTGATCGGACATTGGAGTACGTATTAACGTGCGTCCATTTGATTATTGTTGTCTATAAATACTAATTGTCTGGCAACTTTTTCTTTATTTTATATTGCAAATCTTTAAATCGCAGGTCTAAATTTTTGTGCTATGTTGACACAGTATACGAGCAATTGTCACTGTTAAATTCGGGACACGAACTTAAGGAAGTAAGCGATGACTTACATATTACAGGAGCCTGTGACATTCTAACCATACAGAAGCATTATGGAAGATTTGTAAGTGAATAAAATGCACATTTACATGCGATTAAAGAGAAGTTAGTGAGAGTGTACCAAAAAGCAGCTAGCACTGCTTCGATGTTGTTAAAATAAATTGTTTAAACATTCGAGTTTAGTGACAGAAGAACCTGAGTGATTTTTCTAATGATGTTAATTCCAGAGGAATGACAGTCGGACTTTAATCACAGTCATCCAGCAAAAAATTAATATTGATAAAAATAACAGGTATGTTAGGAATATACGTGGCACACTCGTAAAGTAAGAGTCGTTTGTGTATATTTAAATATTGGCAGACCAAATCAAAGTTGCGCATACAGCGTCATCTATTGATTGTCTGCGAAGGCATGAAAGTGATACTGTGCTGTCATTTGTCGTTTGCTGGTTAGTGAATGCAGTCAACAATGTCCGCGACAATCTTTGATCACGAGCAGGTATTTGTTTTTCATCCTCAGTCGCTTAAATCCGTAAGGAGTTGTTAAAAAACTATAGGGATTACAGCAAGTGCTATTAATTGCAAAGTATAAAATTACCTAATAGCGCATACTTTACTTGTCTCGTACACTCACAACTTTCAAAAATGCGTTTAAAGGCATTTTCCTTTGAAGATATGCCAACGTTGTTTTTATTTCCCACTCCACCTAATTAGTGAAATAATTAGCAATTTGGGTATTGTTAGCCGCAGTTCCATTATCTCAACTTCAATTATTGAACTAAACAATCAAGAATTACCTTGTTAGACGTCTTCTAGTCACAGCTTCTAGGCGACTCGGATCGCCACTTGAAGTCAACCTTCTATTGTTTACGCTTCTCTGCAGCTTGTTCTAATTAACTCCAAACTCTATTTACCTGGAAATATTGTCGAGTTCTCCGCTATGTTCGACCGCTGCTTGCGGTTCTGGAAGCGAACATGCGTCTTTGAAGAATAAACATCATCATCTCAGTTGTCGCTATTTACCTGTAGTTTTAATTTTGGTGGTAATTGCGGCGGGCTTCGTTTCGAGAGACTTTAATTTCTGAAAAGGCACAGCAAACAACGTTCTTAATTAAATATCTGGCAGCCTTCAAACTCAAGCGTGACCTTTAGGGCAGGATTTAATGAAACTTGTTCCTGCAGGAGCATGTGGGAATACTGCTATAATAAAAATAACTCCAGTTCTGCTGTGTAGGTAGTGGAAGCGTATTTTTTTCTGCAACGATGAATTGCTTTGTAATATAATTTACTTACAGCATTATTGCCTTTGCAAAAAAGTCTGTGTTGTGTTGGGTTTTTTAGTGGTAGTGTAAAATTAAGCTGAACGCAAAAAAGCACCAGCAGTGTAAAAGCAAATTTGTTTACAATTGCTCCAGGCAGTCCTATTCTATAGCAACGGTTCGTAATCCTTAAGACTAAATCGCCATAAATATTTTGTAGGTATCTTCGCTTTTTGAACCTAGAAAACATGACAAGCACTGTAATGAAATTCTAATTGATTTATTTCTAAAATTTAAATATGCTATACCCAACAAAATATCGCATTTACTTTATTTATATATTTAAGAACAATTTTCAAAGTGCGAGATGCATTATTTTATTTTTACACTTTTCCTGAAGTATTGACAACACGCTGTTAGAAGTTGTCATCTATATTCCTCACATTTAGCTTATGCGTCACGGAAGAAATTATTTCCATTGCTAGGACGAATGTCAGCAGGAACCAATTTCTCCGACAATAATAGCATTTACATTATTTACAGCATTTACATATTCAAGTCGTTCATTTCATATTTTCAAATTATTAAAAGCACACGCATTTGCTTCAGCATTACTTCTATATGTCTGTAAAAAATTACACTTTATATAAATTATTGTCCTGTTTATATGTTTATGAGACATTATACAAAGCAGAAATTAATAGCTTTTGCATTGTTTGTTAAGCTGATATTAAAGGTTATCTTTTATTTCATGACCTACTTTCTTACATGCATTTTCGTTACTCAATCCAACCAAAGAATGTTTACCCAAAACTTTCAAATCGTACCATATTTCGATTAATGTATTAAATTAACCACCCTCTGCCTCGTATCATATAATATTATTTTGCAGAGCTGAATAAGACAAAGACGGATCATGTTAATAACAATATCAAAATTAGTAATGATTGTGTACTCAGAATTCCAGGAGTTAACAAAAATCATGCTTATGTTCGATTTTACAAACATGTTCTCAACTTAAAAATACATTCTTAAAGAGATCGCTTTAATTTTCACTTACGTATTTGTTTCACCTCACAAAAGAAAAGAAACGATGGAACATGCAGCTATGAAGACAGCTTCTGAACAAACAGTAGTAGACATAAATATTGAGTTAGTACTTCGGCGTCCCGACACAGACGTCCTTGTCGCGTTAAAAGCGTTATCTCACCGTTTCCACAGAGACCGGCGACCGTAATATTTTTAAGAAATTTCATCAAACTCAATAAAAGTCAGTGTAGGATTTGAACGCTACGTGTTTGGTAACTGTAGGGAATGTACTGCTGGAAATACAATATCGTGTTGAACAAGATTATTTCACCGCAGCATATACATTTCTGATGAAATAACCATCACTAGACCTGAGCAATGGTTTGTATTATCAATAGCATATGCTTCTGCCTAATTGGAAGCTGCGATAAAATTGTATAATAGTTATGTATTCATTTAATAATTTAAGCAAGTTTAATTGTCCGCTTAGTGGTACCTCGGAATCATTGATAAATGATTAATGAGCTTTAAATTAGACACTGATARACAAACCGTTTTTTCAAATAAGACGGATTTTAACATAAACGTCAAGTAATATGTGCCTAACATTTGGTAAGCTAGGTTTGCTTGCATTACATTTAGTAAATCATTTTAGTATATTCTGTGGAAATATGATTTACACAGAGTACATTTCTCGGAATACGACAAATGTAATAAAAATATTACTTGAACGTAGAACGTTTTCGGAATATTCGGTTCCATAGTTCTAAAATGCCACTAAAGTAGGTAAACTACCATATCTTTCTACATAAGATCCATAAAATTTCCGTGTGCAAGAAGTGGAAATAATTAAGTTTTTGAGCAAATAATAAATAATTAAAGCAGACAAGTATTTTTGCAGTTATGCGAAAAGAAAGTGTTCAACTAAGTAGGGTGTAGGCTGATGCATCTGCTAAAAATGATAAAAGATTAAATGATGTTTTCAAAACTAGGCTTTTAAGATGATCTTTTTGATATAATTTTACGATTTCGTTATCACAATATACTTGGTTTTTGTTGTTGACTTATCTCAAATACATAAACAAATTTTTGTACTTGAAAATTAAAGGAATTCAATTGTACGACTTAATAACCGCTAAAAAGATTTAAACACTGTGGTTTTACAGTTATTTTATCTGACTTTAATAGGGACTATGTGATTAGCGGAACACATAGAAAAGAGCAATTTAAAATCTAGCTATGAATTCTAATCGTTTTTTTTTTCAAGGGAAAGGCAGTTTATTTAACACTATCAGGTAATTTATCAACAGTCATTCTTCAATACGGTGATGCGATTTGTTTCTAGAGGAGACATTCGCAAGCATATGCCCTGATAACGCATACATTTTTATTTATGCTGATAGGGAACCCAAAATGGCAATAAATGTATTTTTTTTCTAGAATGAACAGTCATAAAAATTATTTATTACAAAATTCTATTGTTTGGCATAATTCACCTTCTTTCGGATTCATTCAAAATCTAATGATTTTGATCATTTTTAGCACGCGTTGAAATATATTACTCATCTATGTTTCAAACACTTCAACAAATGTTACAACATTTCTGGTGTCGGTGGACGAATGAATACATCCATTAAATGCAACAAAAGGCCAATTGGATGTTTCAAAACCAACGTTGGTAGTAGCTTGAACAACGGTTGTATTAAAAGAAGAGTAATCTTCTGGCATTGTTGTGGAAGATGGGCAGAACTTTGAGGACACTCAACGTAACATACAAGATATACATTTAAAAGATATGCAGGGTATACGTAAATGTTTACCCTTATTTCAAGATTAAGTATTTATTATGCTTGTATACTTATAATGGTAACGTTTGTTTTTTTTTATTACAGGTCTACTAGGGAACTTTGAAGTTTCTGTATAGTTATGTCTCATTTAGCACTTTTGGCATAAGAGGCGCTCTTAATCTATGTCGTAAAAAATGACTTCCCCTATAGGAGAGAGCTCAATGTGTTGTATGGCTAGCAGACACTAATCAGCGATTACTGTTCAGCAAAAATTTAGGTCACATGTTCTGATTAACTTGCTTTCTTTCGCTTATCTTCAGGGTTAACATTTATGGACACACTATACATTTGGTCAATGGAAGATGACTGCGAAAGGTATTGAAAACTGGTACAGTATTTCAAGGTAAGTGATTATGTTCGAGTTCAACTTCACAACATGCAAGCTGCAGCAACATGCCTAATGAAATGTTCTTATTTATAAAAATTGAAATACAAAAAACATGATTCTGTATTCTGTATAAATAATACGAAGGAGCTCCGATAGCCCCAAAAGCATACAGTTGAATTTGTACAATCTGCCACACAGAAATTATCAAGTCATGCACCCTTTACAAGATGCTGGCGCAGAAATTTTTGGATGCAAAACATCCCCACTTATTTTTAATAGAATAAGAATGAAATGCATCATTTTCGACTTCCATCAGTAAATAAAATGAAATTGACCTAGATTTAGCTTCCCGTTCATCAACACCAGTGAACAAAATGAATGCAGTTCCAGCGAACAAGATTCACATTATTAAAATTCTCACGCTCGAACGTTTGTCAGCGAAGTTATCCTTTGGTAATCCTACACCCAAGTGGCAGACGTGTGCGGGAAGGCATAACACAGTCGAGAACTATTCGACAGTCTGCGGATCAAGTTCTCCGGTAATGATGGCGCATCTTGAAACTCCCAGATTCGGGTGACTTCTGATTACACACCTGTCCAACACGCTCAATAGCGGTTATCTACTGCCGCAGGGATGCGTGTGTTCCTGATTGTGTTGTTGTTAACCCTCGGATTACCTATACAGTATTCGAGCTGTAGTTTCCTTTGAGCCGCATTATATTAGCAGGGCCGAATAGTAATGGCATTGCATATGCATCCAATTTGGGCGCACCTACGCTAGGACTAAATGGGCTTATACGTGATTTACCCAGTTTGGGGCCTTTTCCGAACTTCATGAGATTACGTACTGCATTATGTGAGAATACGAGGAAATACTTTAGGTATAAATGTATTGACAGTAGCACATAAATCTTGAAACTGAGAGGCAATTTTCACTTAGTATCTGTGCACTTTAAATCAAATATTGGACTGGCCATTGAACATTCTCAATTTCATTTGACTGTCATAATAATACTTTGTCGGATAGATCGCTGTCTCTTGAAAACACTGACAAAAAGTTATTAGTCTGACGTTTCGATTACACCTGTAATCTTTGTCAAAGACGAAGGACCTCAAAATTTGCCTAACACAAGTTCAAACAAAATTTTGAAAGTAAATAAACAAATCATTAAGGAAGCGAGACGTCTTAGAAACAACGTGCCAACCTGATAAGAAAGAACTTAACGACGAAAAAGGAACTACCTGCCTACTAGATATACACGAACTACTTGATAAAAGATAACTACAAAATAGCCTTCCAAATGTCACCTAACTTATAATTTCCAAAATTCTTATTAAAATTATTAGTATTCCTACAAATTTCTATAGTTTCTTTTATTAAACGTTTGTGATAATATATTTCACTATGTAAAATCAAAGTCAATCGTGTGTTTAGTCAAATATGAATGTTCAGCTACGGAAGATTTATCTATCTGTTGCAGCCTAGTAGCACGTATGTGTTCTTTCAAACGCGTACCTACTTTCCTTTTAGTTTGATATATGTAACACTTGCCGCAAGAACTACTTGTTTTTTTTATCTAAATAATTATATGTACTATCAACAACTAAAATATCGTGTTTTCTAAGTATCCCCTTTAATTTTTCCGAAAGACCTTATATTGTATGTATTGCTTTATTGGAAAGAGCATACTTTGCCATTAAACGTGGAACATAACTTCATTCAAATTACTCCCACGGCTGTCTTTGCAGTAGCCCATGCGAATAACTCAATTTTTCAGTATCTTTTCAGGCTCAGTGTCGTTGCATCAACACGACGTTGCATCAACACGACATTGCATCAACATACCGTTGGCTGATCGCGACGTTGCGTCAACATCACGTATTACGCGATACAAATTAAGACGTGAATTTTGTGTTGATGTTTTCAGAATTACTTTATCTGTAGATCGTTTGAATTTTATGTTATATGTTTTTAGAATTACATTATCTGTAGTTCTTTTTTTTTGAACATTAAGACACGTCTAATCGTAGTTCTAAGTTCAAAAAGGTAGTAAATGTCACTTTAGCACAATCCGGTATCCTAACCTTAACCTGAAACCTCAATCTAGAGTATAGGACGAGGTAGGCATGGAAGCATTGTAAATAATGGATTGCATATTAGTGCTTTATGGAGATTTTTCGATTAAGTGTTTACTTTACAAGTTACTGGGTTCTAACGGCAAGTTTTTACACAAAATATCAAATGAAACCAAGTGGACAAAAGTTTGGCAGTACAGATATTTTGAATCAGAATTTCAAACTGTCTTTATCAGCTCTGCATGCACATTTTACAATGCAGTAAAATGTTTCTTATGTTAATCACGGACCCATAGATATGCATTTATATTTTAACCGCTTAAATCACACTTTTTTATGGATAGACGGGAAGTAATTGTAAAACTTCTAGGCTTCTACCATATACTTATGCAAACAAATAAAGGTACAATGCATAATTGATTAAGTATAAAGTAATAATCGATTTAAGGTCGTTGGTCTAATAAAGGGATATAGAGCTTATTCTTATTTTTATAGGTACTACCATATGATTTTCAGCAATATAATATCACAAGAGGGTGATGAGAATAAATTGAAAATAATTTGACAGAAATTCGACAACACGTTGCCCCAGAAACAGGCACTGAGCCAAAGGGCAGCAGAAATGGAGAATAATTTTTAAATTTATCGAACTCTCGAGTGGTATTCGAAGGATTATATTTTAACGTGTTTTTACATATATTTTCATTATCTTATCGAGTGAAGACATATTAAATCTTGTTCCACTCATTTTTAGTTAAGTTTAATTACAGACGTAGAGCCAACAATTTTTGTTGTCATGCAAAACCTACCTTAAATTATTCCAGCGAGAATTTGCTCTTGTTAAAATTCACACTATAATAGTGTTTGAATTTGTTCAAAATGACATAATTAACTGAAATTGAATTTTTTGATTGGTTTTTAGTAACGTCAAACAATAATCTGGTATTTTTATTATACTATTTTAGGTTTTCGACATAAAGTAGGAATAACACCATACTTTTACACGCTTAGCCAAAGTCTATTAGTTCATTTATATATTTTAGAATTCATGTGTGTAATGGAAGTTGAAAATACATTATTTAAACACATATGATAGTCTGATTTTGTACAAAGCATTGCAAAACACAAAACAGACCAGTCTGACTAGTTAAAAAAAACTTAATCTATTTTTGTTAAAATCACTTATGAATAAGATTAATTACAAACAAAACAGACGGAATTAGTGAGCTGCAGAAGCGAAATGATTGGTAAAAAGGTACGTAGCAAAACAAAGTTCATATATAAATTTTTATTGCACAAATATGTACAGGTATGTATATGTTATATGTTAGCATAATAAATATCTGCATATTTATCCATGAAACATGAATATTGGAGGATATTCGATCTATGGTGTATTTATTCAATGTTGAAAGCCACTTTTAATATATAAAGGAGAACTGTAATATCACAAGCTAACTGCTTTTCTGAAGCGTAAGGGTGATGGATTTATGCCATTTGACTTTAATTTTTTATAAACAGTTTTATAGGTACCTAGTTCTAATAAATTTGTTGTAAATTGTACATAATAAATTGTAATAAAGTATGCCTACTCTAGTTTGAAAGTGAAAGATAAGTGTGCTAAAATATTTTTTTCCGCACCCATGCGGAAATCTGGCACATTCGACACACTTTTTAATGTGTGTTAATGCACATATAGTTGGATTAGCTATCGAAATAAACTTAAGTAAGCCTAAGTAACCCATGAATGAAACTGAAATGAATCTGCTTCATGTCCACTTAAGAGCGTTCCGAACGCCTGGTCATCTCAAATCGATACCAAAATATAAGAATAAGAATTCAGACGTAATACTAACAAACTAGAAAAACTGAAAAAGGGATACGTAGATATTTCAAATACCATCTATTACAAAAATTTTTCTATTCTACATCCCAATTACAGAAATTCCAACTGTTCCGTCCAGTACAACAAACCTAGTGTTAAAAAGCATTTTTTTCCTTACTATGCGTAAGTATACCCAACCAGAACCAGCGAAAATAATTGGTATAATCTCTAAATTGTGGTGATAAAAGTCTTCTGTCAGTGATAGTTCGTATGCTTAAACAAAGGTAGTTCTAACAATAAATCAGTTGGACCAACTATAAATAGTTAAAATTTTGTGTTGGCTATAATGCTTGACAGACGATTGTATCGTGTGAGTCGGATGTTGACCCAACGTCGCAATTTTTGAATTACATGTTTATGCAAATGTACGTTGTTGCAACGTCGTGTTGATGCAACGTCGTGTTACCTCTTTTCAACTATATGCAGCTGTATTTAACCAATAGATGCACCAATATCATCATTCTTGCTGAACGGTTAGCGTAACACTTATCTTTAACGGCTTCCCGTAAATAATAACCCAACGCAGTAAAATTGCATGTGCGAGACGCGAGACTGTCAACTGGCATTTCTGCTGATTATGCGATTTTAGAAAACAGGGCGCAAAGGGTCGATTGTGTGGCAAGTAGCGCCGACCTCGTGAAACAAGGGCTTACTAATCTTACTGATAATCTAAAACATAGGCGTCTTCAACACATATAAATATCATTTCCAAGAATTACCTACTGTGACTTCAAGAAAACATGAGCGTAATTGAGGCTTACTCAAAGTTGTACCTGAAGCAGTGGTGACTCGTTGCCTTTCAAGTAGGATAAGCGACAGCTGGTGATCATAGTAGGTTGTAGCATTTTTGGGTGGTGTTCAACGTAAAATTATCGGCCGCATAAACAAATAGTTTCCCACAAAGACACATTGCAAATTACACCACTCATGTGAACCGTTCAGAAAAAGGACACAGAATTGGCCTTTCGGAGTGACTTTGGAGCCTTATTTTCCCTGTAATTTGTAAAAATTACCCAATGTGGTTTAAATCTGCGCCAAGCCACTAAATTTATACTGCCGTAAATTATTCGAGCACTTGGTACACTCACTGTGGGTATCTAGCTTCATTAACAAACTTACATGTATCTATCACTTCTAAATTGAATTGAGGATATTTGCTTACAAAATTGACTTTGTTTTGTGTAATGTCTTTATCATTACATATTACATACCGTAGACAAATGTCCTTTTCTTCCGCAAATCTTTCAATAATAAGTACGTTACCTGAATTTAGTTGTGTGTAAATACCTATTTTGTTATGCGATAGTTCTCGGTTTTCGATGAGTTTTCAATTAAAATTTTTGAACTTGAAGTTTTAAATACTGGTACTACAAGACATCTTGGAAAACCAGATTATTTGAAGAAAATCAATATTTTAAACTAATTTAAAATTTTAAACTTGCAAGATGGGTGACGGACACCCTGCCTACCCTGAGGAGCTGCCACTGACCTGAAGAAGTAGAAATCTGACTGCGGCCAAATTTTTACGTAGTAAACACTGTGGAGGTTAGTTTTGGATTTGCCCTACTTGAAATGAGGGTAGAATTTGTATGGTGTCAAAAATCCTTCAATTCATTTGTAGTTATTGATATAGGTTAAAATGGAAATACTTTTGAGAGGGTATGAGAGTGCTTATGGAGGTTAAGGCTTTCGTGGTGACTCCTCCTCGTTTATGTCTCGTCTACTGTTATGGTGAGCATCTTCTTGTCGAAATTGTCTCCGAGCGAACATAAAAGTTACAATACAAGAGCTATGCATTTATCTTAATGTTAAGAATAAACTAATATTAAGCTCAACGAAAATAAATAAAATACCATTAACAATAACCTACACAAAACCAAATTAAACAACATATTTAGAAATAAATAAAAATTTACTGCAATACACAAAAATTAAGAATACTAAACAAAATTAAAAATAAAGCTTTAGCGCAACATTTTCTAAGAATTTCATGTCAGCTAGGAAGCCATTCAGCAACCACTGACAAAATTCAGGCCTGACATTGGCGTCACTACTTTGAATCTCTTTCACCAGCAATAGATGGAACGAATGTATATAAGAACTAATTGTTCATGCTTTCTAAATAACAATTTTTGATACATTCAGCTGTTTGAAAACTCTTCGCAAATTTTCTTCGGGATTGTTTTCCACAGTATTCCAGATTACTTCCCTAACACTAAGAAGGGTCTCGAAGTGCTATGTTCTTTTATTAGTACATACATACATACATAGAACGATGAGGAGTCCGGTTGATTTGGATACTGTTACGCGAATAGTATCCCGACAATTCATATCAACTTTACCCAGTATGGGATGCATGTCCTAAGTTGTGAAAATGCATAATTGATAATTTAATCAAGGTGAAATGAAGTAGTAACAACAAACAGAAAACAGACAAATGAAAAATAAACTTCAAACTAAGGCAGTGGGTTGACGTGACTGACAATTTTACAAATACGGCTTCGACTATCTAAAGTTAAACGTTGTAATTACTGGACACCCTATATATTGCAGATACAAATATATGTCTCTTACAGAAACCAGTTCGCTAATTCATTAAATATAGAGTAAATAATAAATTCCTCACTCAGCCGTTTGATGTCAAATAATAACGCAATTATGGTCATTTGGGGATATATCTAATTATAATTGGAATTATTGGTGTTCACATACAGGCAAACTTCAAAGCTGAATGTCTGCAGGCATCAGTCACTTTTCATAGAGATCATGCATTCGCGTGAGCGCTTCTTCGTATTCAATATCGAAAGGATCAAAATTTATGCTGATTCGATTTGTGCTCAATTCAGTGCATAGACGGACATGAAATGGACGTTTCATTACACGATAGTGTGTCCTTCGGCTATTGACGGGGACTTGTGCTACATTTGCTGTTTTTATGAGGAAACTATATGTGATGCAGTGTGCGTTGATCTTTCTAAATTGGCATAATCGTATTATCCGTTGTTATTTTTCAGTAAAGCATATTGTAATATCTTGGAATTAAAACACAAGCGAATTTGGCTTGCACACATTTATTCCCAAAATCAAACGCTATACTGGTACAGAGTTAAACGTTCTCCCGCTGAAGATAAGATCACTCGCACAAAAAGGTATCACAAAAAGTACTACAGAAAATTCCGCTACCGCGTACACTACATATCTCCCCCTACAAAATAAAACATGCTAAGAGCAATAAAAAAAATACATATACGCGAGATACACCACTTAAACAAAGTTAAAATGTGGTGTAAACTAATCGCTCAACGGGCTTAATAATTCTTTTGGGACTTTCAGTGTCCTGTGCACTGTCAGTCGCCACTTGAGTATTGACAGAACAAAACATGTTACACTAATTTTTTTATTTGATTTATATGTCTTTTCCAAATTGCATCATTCAGGGACGGAATCCGAACCAGATATGTAGATTTACCTATTCTTTTTAATATTATAGCCATTAGCCATTTAGGAATGTTCACTTGCCCATAATCTTTAACGGCCACTCTTTCACCAACACTAAAAACAACACATCTTGGACCATCATGATACATTTTATGTTTCGCCTGCTGTATCAGTACGCGATTTTTAATATCTGTTTTTACTTCTTTGTTTAAATTTAAATTAGGAGGAATCATGTTATCAAATCGAGTTCGTAACTTTCTCCGAAACATGATGTCAGCAGGACACACGCCAGTCGTAGAATGGGCAATATTTTTGTAATCGAAAAGAAAATTTTGCAAGACTTCATTGACATTAGCGCCTTCTTTACCACATAACGCGTTTTTAAGAGCGTTCTTCACCGTTCGGACTGCATTTTCTGCAGCGCCATTTGATTGATAAGGAGGTGAAGTGATATGAGTTATGTTGAAGGAACATAAGAAATTTTGAAATTCTTGTAAGCAAAAGGTTATGGCATTATCGGTCTCGATTTGTTTTGGCAATTCAAATCGTGCGAATACACATGAATAGTAAGTTAAGAGGTAATGGAAGACATCGGAAAAACCATTTGGAATGAGCATCAATTATAATCAAAAATTGTTTGTTCCAAATAGGTCCCATAAAATCTAAATGTATTCTACTCCAAACTTCTTCAGGAAAAGGCCACTTATCCAGCAGGGCCTTATTGGGTACTGATTTATGTATTAAACAGCTCTCACATGGACGGCACAAATCTTCTATAATTGTGTTTAGACTAAGCCAAGATCTAGCTAAAGACTTCATTTTAACCACGCCTATGTGTGATTTATGTAAATCTTTCAAAACACTTTTGCGTAGTTCTGAAGGAACTATCAAACGATTATTCCAAATTACACCATCTGAGTCAACAGTTAATTCGTCTTTAATTCTGAAATAAGGTTTCAGATCTTCACAAACTGTTTTGGGCCACCCATGAAGGATGTAATTTTTTATTTTCCTTAATAAAAGATCGGCTTCCCAATTTTCCGTGACCACGCTTAGAGGTAAACGCGATAGCCAATCTGCCGTATTGTTTTCAGATTTTGTAAACTGAATGTTGTACTGATAGTTTAACAATATGACCTGTTGGAATTAAAACACAAGGGAATTTGGCTTGCACACATTTATTCCCAAAATCAAATGCTATACTGGTAGAGAGTTGAACGTTCTCCCACTGAAGACAAGATCACCCGCACAAAAAGTACAATAAAAAATTCCGCTACCGCGTACACTACACATGTTATTATACATGTGTAAATATTAACGAAGAAAACTTCGGAAGCTGCCGTACAAGCAAGTACACCACAAGGTTCATAACGGCTTGATTAATAAAAATGATACTTTAAAGGTTAATTAGTACAAATAAAATTTGTAAATCTTTGTTTTTCTTATTGAACCGTATCAAGAAACTGTTTGCATAGGTACATTTTCTTTTGATAAATCGTGCTCGTTTGATTCCCTCGAATCTACAGCTAAGCGTAGTCTGTGTAATTATGGGACACCCTGTATAAACTAGAGATCAATAATAATCGGTGAATTTTACCCATTCTTCTCTAAGTGGAATACTTGAATATTATGTGCCTTAATGGAAATAAATCAATAAGCAGCACAAAAATGAGAAACGAAATATGAAATTATGGCAATTCAGTCAATAGTGATCAATTGTTTACGGTAAATTGAAGGGGAAGACTCTCAATTATTGTCACTGTTGTATAGTACTCTCATGCTGCTCTCGTATAAACCCTTTCGTCACTATATTCTTATTTCCATTGTTCTTATATTTTTTCATTTTCATACACACATTGATGATGTCACAATACCTATACCAGAACTAATAAAAGTGACAATCGATGTGTAATTTGCAGATACACTAGGATCCAGCTGGGCCCAAACCGTATACAAATTTTCCGATTAAAGCAACTGCATTTCAGTGTAAGCGCTGCAGTTTAGACCAACTCCATACCCTCGTACAAATTGTTCAAATTGTGTAGCGTCGTATACAATATCTCGACTGTAACTAATATTACGGTCCTCACGTGGTGACACCCAGTCAACAAAAAGTGAACGTTAAATGCAGAGGTCTTGATTAGAAAACTTTAAATGTTACTTGTACTGTAAATGAAGGCAATGAAACTTCGGAGAAACTTTCCCTATTACGAGTCTGTTTCTCGTATATATCATGTCGTGGCTTTTACAAAAGACCCCCGACACCAGCGGAATAAGTGCTTCATTTGCTTTAACCTTGCAGCTACTCTGGAAAGGGCCGGATATACACGACCGTCTCTGGCCAAGAACCGAAGAAAAATTTATGAATAAAGTGGCGATGTAAAATATTGTTATTCCGTAAGTCGTAACTTATTCTGGGTAAAGCTTCTGGCTGGGAGGGCAAAGTAGCTTTTCGCGCCCTATAATAAACTGGAAAACTATACAATGCATTAATTTTCTACAATTTGAGGTACAACGATTATCTACATGTACGTTATATTTGTAGAAAAGGTTTATAAGGAGAGTGAGGTTTAAAAAACTTGAAGAATTAGGTATTTTTACCCGCAGTCAACCTACAACTACAAAAGGATGAATTTCACTAAAACGAATCCAGCAGTCTCAATTATTATAACAGGATATTATTATTTTAATCTGTACAATAAACAGAACAGATTTACTGAATGCTAATGTTAATTCTACCTTTATTGAAACACTATATTAAGAACTTATTAATGAAGTGACTTCAGATCATTTTAAATTACCTAATACATAATTTCTTCATTTTTAAGAAAAGCGGTAATGATGCCGAACTCACTTTTTCGTTAAATATATTGTTGGCATCCTATATAAGCTCTTGCTAAAATGCTTAAAATTCGTGCATCCCTCAATTTCATCAATTAGGTAAGTGATTTTCAACAATTGCTTTCCAGTGCGCTTGTTTACACACTAAGAATGTCTAAAATGGTAAAACTAAAGGGCTTCCTAGAAAATTAATATTAAGATATAGCAAGTGGCATATCAAGTTCATAAGAAAATTAGCTGATTTAAAATACGAAAGCACAATATGGTGTCCATAAGTAAAAAATAATTTTTTATCAATTATTGCGAAAACGCGACAAACAAACAAAATAGATTTAAAATAACTCACAAAAACTACTACTCGTAATAGCACGTGAAAACAGACAAAATTTTATAAATAGAAATTATGATTTCAAAATATCTGAACGAATGCAATATTCGTTTTCAAAATTGCAATTAGGTAGCTTGGAATCAAGCTGATTGAACGTATGTGTAATTTTGTTTTGTTTTTTACAGGGGTTGTAAAGTACAGTTGTAAAATTCTCTCGCCCCGGTAAAAAAGGAGACGTAATCAAAATTCTGCACATCTGAGTTTAGTATAACGGAGTTATCTTTGACAATGACCGTGTGGTCGAAACAATCGTCAGAGTTATCTGATAAATAAAGTGAGACAAAACACATACGTTCAATCAGCTTGTTTCCAAGCTACCTAGTTGATTCAGGATGTTTCACAATGGATTCACCTTTGAATCCATTCAACATATTATTCAAAATAGCATACCATTGTGCATCAAATTCTGCATTACATTTCCCAGTTAACAGACTCTCTATCTTCAATAACAACAAAGTTATCCATATTATATGTCCACGTGTAGTGGGATAATGTAATTAACGGTAATTTATTTGCACATCGGTACATTTCAAAGTTATACTACCTGTTGCCATGTCATACACTGAGACTGCGCCAAACGGCCTTTTCCGACAAGACAACGCCAATCTGCTTACGACCAGTTCAACCTTGGATTTATGACAGCGTGCTGGCACAGAGATTCTTGATTGTTTTGCTAGATCTTCTAATTCATTGCCAATAGAATATGTATAGGATAACATCGGCAGAATACTGCGATTGTTACAACCACCAATACGCACTTCTCATACTCACGTCTCAGTATAAATCCAGAAGTCGTGAAGAGACTCGAATGTTGACTGTAGAAGTTGTGAAAGAAATGGGTCGGTGTTTACAAGATGCAGCAATTGTACCCTAGACAGAAACCGAATTCCTAAGAGCAATCTCCAAGTAACAGTTATAAGTATATTGGTTTAAAGGCTTCCGTGGTTGTTGTCGATGATATGTTGTCCTTGATCCGGAAGACATCTTAGTAGGTTTTAATATCACCTCACTCTTTACGAAGTTATCACTGGACGATGCCCTAAGAAAGCTGAAGAAACGTCTAGAAGAAGAAGAAGACCTAAATGAAGAGCTAGTCCAACTAGCACACACAGAGTGTTCTTACGGAGTCACCGGTTTCCTTGCTGATAGCCAACGTTTACTTGGAAACCTTCGACACAGCTGCATTGGCATCGGCACGTGACAGATCAGCTGTTGCAGAACAGCAAATGGTAACTGGGCACATCGTGGAGGCACAAGGGAAGCGAGATCCTGTCCGAGATTGTACAGGTTAGCCATCGAAATCCAGAAGAATCCACACAATTACAACATAGCATTTTTTCTTTTCTAGTTGCAATTGGCTATGTTCAAAGCCCTTAAAAATAATGGAGTAGATACATCAGATTATGTGAAATGGAGAAAATTTAGACAGCTGCAAACGTGGAATTTTAGAAGACGAAATGTATATTTGCAAGGAGGCAAGAAATAAGCAGTGGACATACGTTGAGGAAGGTCACGCCAAACTTGGTTGACATGATTTTAAAATATAATTTACATTCAGATCGTGTGAGGTACATTTGAGCCCAGGACCCAATCACTGCAGCCTTTTCTATCACGTCTTTAATCCGGGCGACCCGTGAAAGGATCCATCCTCATAAGCGGACGCAGACCGCATGCAGCACCCCTAAACGATAAGTGTAAAGTCTGGTTTAGTGCTAAAGCAAACAAGCGATGCCGCAGGCCGCAGTTTCGCGGCCGCTATATTGTTTCCCGGTGTCTCGCATATATCCAGACCGTGACAAGAACCGGAAAGCTATGCCGGAGTATCCATAATGCATGAGGCCAATACCGGAACGGCTGGTCAGCCGGAACTGCACTCGTGCAAAAATAAATGACACTTTGGAACGGGCGCCCCGTACCGACGCGTATTACATGAGAATGTCTGTCAGTGAACGGGGATCAATGGAATTAGCGTTATACTCGGCGCAATCGTATGGAACTGGGTTAGATTGCTGGCTCGTTTGCTGATGTGGCTCGTCAGTCCAAACGTCTGTTCCGATTCGGCTATTGTAACTGAACGAGATCGCTCTCGCAGTTTTACAAACAAGAGAGCGTGGTAGATGACATGCGATCACCTTCATGCGCTTGATTTGAGGCGATAAAGCCTTTCTTGTGATGTGGAATAAATGCAGCTTGCAAATCTGGGGCACAGCACTGCCCCCGCTAAGCCGAGCAAGTTCTCGGAACGAGTCAGGGCACTTTCGACCCCTCTGACTTCGTTGTGGATAAAGATAAGATAAGATAAGCATACCTTATCTGCTCTTCCGGACATCCTTGCACAGTAGATTAATTAGTTAACAATCACTGCGTGCTATTACATTATTATTGGATCAAAATACTTGAAGATATCTTGCACTATTGGAAAACAACAGAAAAAATATGTATTTTAGTAATTATAACATAAAATATACAACATAAGGGTGTTAATGTGGTGAGAATAAAGATGCCACTCTTCAAAAAAAATAATGTAACAATGTATAGCCAATGGTACATTGAAGATAAAATTGTAGATGAAAAGACAAGCTAACAATAAATTATACGAGGTGAGTTAGAGATACGTAATTATTTTGAGATAATCCACTGCATGATTTGCTTTTTAAACTGTAAAATAGACAATTGTTTAAGTATATTATAAACTTTAGATGCATAGTATGAGAACGATTGCTCGAACACTGATGTAGAGTGTAGACCAATTATGCCCCTAGTTCTTATATTGACATTATGAACGTCCGTTCTGAATGTTATCTTTTTATGTAAATGTGGTGGTGTTTTGTTTCGTATGATTTTATGGATCAACGCGGCAAAATGAAGAWAACGTCAGCTRCTCTAGGCTTGCTGGAGACACTCTGCCTTCTACGAATACCAAAGCAGAGTCAAAGACKTGCGTTCTGTATTTCCTGTAWTCGTCTTTTAGAAGTACTGTCAATGCAACTGCCATACACCGTGTCAGTAATTGAACTTGGACAACACCGGGGATTCACATAGTACAATCTTTGTGCGTCTTTGTGACGGTTATTATAAACTGATTTTAAGCTACAAAATGCTCCTTGAATGCATCTATTAATGTGACGTCTAAACCGTAGATCATTGTCTAGAATCAATCCGAGGTTCCACGCGATCGTTTTACAGGGTAGCCTTTCATTGTCAATCCGTATATTCACAGAATTTAACAAATTCTCTCTCTGTTTTCGTCTACGAAACAGCATTACGATGGACTTCGATGGGTTAATTTTTAGATTGTGTTTTTCAGGGAGAGTTCTTAATTGATTGCCTCATTTGCTTGTGAAATGTCTTCAGGAAAATACGATAAATAAATTTGAGTGTCGTCTGCGTAAGAGTGGTAACTACAGGAGACACACTTTAAATGTGTAAAGGTGAACAGAAGTGGTCCTAGAATTGACCCCTGTGGCACACCAGCATACACACTTACTCGGTCAGATGAAAGTCCATTCGGGAGCAGTACTGTTTGCCATTGGTTAGTGAGGTAGCTCTTGAGCAAGGTTAATGCATTTGGATCAAAACCTATATATGTTAGAATTGATAGTAAAATGTCACGGTTGATTGTATCGAACGCCTTTGAAAAATCCAATAAAACGAGTGTGGTTAGTTTGCCTTTATCTGCTGCAGTAAGTATATCATCTACTATGTGTGAGAGGGCAGTACTACAGCTAAACGATAGACGAAAACTTGATTGCAGCTGCGTGAGGACATTGCATTTGTCTAAATAGTCACGAATTTGCAAGTCCATAACTTTCTCTAAAACTTTTGATAAGATTGGTAGAAAACTTATAGGTCGCAAGTCTTTGAATGATAAGGGTTTGTCAACTTTGAAAATGGGATGTATTATAGACCTCCTCCAAATGTTGGGAAACTTGGCGTTTAAGAGGCAGTAATTAATAATATGAGTTATGAAAGGCAAAGTCGAAGCATGTCAAGGCTGATTATGTCATATCCGACTGACTTTGTTTTCATGGCAACCACAATTCGTAGAATATCTGTCTCAGTTATAGCTAAAAACGTGAAATTGTCATTGATTCCTGTGACTTTATTAGAAAGATAGTGAGATACAAGACCACAGTCTAGCGTCAGCGTCTTTTGAGTCAGTAAATGACGTCGGCGTCAAGTAGTTCTTCAGGCAGATATCCTCTTGTTTTATTATGCACATTCAACTGCCTAAGAGCACTCCAAAATGCTTGTGATGAATTATTTGCGCTTTTTACTCTATAACTAAGATATGCCCTCTGTTCACGCCGAATAGCATTAGTTGTGTAGTTACGTAGTTCTTTATAGTAATTCCGGTGTGCAACAGATTTCGTGCGTTTAAAGCGCACGTATGCCTTGCCATGTTCATCATTATTAACCATGGAGCATGAGGTTTGCTAAATTTTCCAGTCTTTATAGGAGCGTGTGTATTAAAAAGCTGTAGTAGTTGGTTGTTTAGGTAGTAAAGTTTATCGCCTATATTGTTGATATCGAGTATATTTTTCCAGTTGATGTTTTTAAGATCATTATTGAATGTATCATAATCAAAATCTCTAAAATTTCTGAATCGACGTTGTTCGGTAGCTTTTCTTCTAGGAGCTACATTTAAACCACAAAACGTTAGACAGTGGTCAGATATGTTGTGCAATGGTTCTACACCACAACTAGAGACTAAGGACTCATCTGATACGACTATATGATCTATTAATGTAGTTGACTCTGCAGTTACGCGGGTGGGTTCATTCATAATTTGTTTTGGACCGTAACTTTCAAGCAATGACAAGTAATTATCAGTATTGCGTTCGCCAATATTCAAAACGTTTATATTCATGTCACCAACAATAAGAAGCACATTACATCGGGGGATAATTGGCATCATCACGTCATCTAGGTCTCTTAAACAGTCGTTAATATTTACCTGAGGGGGTTTATACAGTATACCCACATACTATATACTATTTTTAGCTATACTTTATGAACTATTGCCAGTTGAAGTTCTCTAATTTTGTCAAAGACTTTCTCACCGATCATCAAATTCTAAGGTACTAGAAGACATACGAACTTCAAATTTTGCATTCAGCTAGTGTTTCCTAATATTTCAGTCTCGTTTTTTAAGTCTTATTTTTGTTTTCTTTGTGATTACTAAATGCAGGTCTATCTGTAAATCTGACGAATAACGAATAATCATATGTAGTCGTTTCTTAAAAGTCCATTCCCTGTGATTCAATAGTATTGCAATAATTATTAATAAAATTAATTAAATCACCGCGTTCGTACTGATGTGTACCACTGTTTACCGTCGGAGTGGGCGCTTTTTGACAGTCACAGCTGGTGGTCACGCTCATTAGCTGACATTATTTGCTAGCGATTTGGAAGCTAAACGAATGTTGCAGTGGAAACTGAAATATTGTACCGAAGTGGTTGTCCTTGTCTACACCGAGTTGTCCATATATCTGGAGATGGTTCGTGTTCGTTCCATTCTTTGTTATTTTCTGCTCAGCTGGAGCAAGAACCTCTTACCTCTTACATTAAGCCTTAATTCTTTAAGTATAAGTTTCCATTTTGTTTATTGTCCGAATTAAATATTATTGCAGATGTTCTGACGAAGAATTTGAAATAAATGCGAAGCTCAGCAAAAAGGAAAAAATTGTGTATACCTTCCTAGGTCGACATACCTTTAATTATTATTTATATATGCCGAAATCAAAGTATAGTTGAACTATTGATAGCCATTAACACTGTATACATGTATCAGATGCTTAATGGTAAGAGTAGGATGATCAGTTTCAGTACAGATCAATTTTTGAGATATTTTTTCAATTGCACTGGTGGAGCGCTAATAAAATTAAGTTATCTTTTAAATTATGTTCTATTCTATGAATATAGCTAGAATTTGTTCGCTGCAAATGTTTACCAATTCTGGTAATCGGTTAGTATTGATTGTATTATGGGCTTCTATAATTTGCCCCATAACTAAGAGAATCTTTTTCTAACTGTACATAAACCCGTTGAAATAGCACGATTTATATTATTAGCTGGCATAAGACGATTCTTTGTGTATTTAAGTAATGCATATTTTATATCCAATTGTTTTTGCCACAAATCTGACAGGTGGTGATTGACGTCGATATTCTAGGACCGCTTCAGCACACTCTGTAAGAAATTATTTGTTGTTCGGTTTTATAAGAATGGATCCATATATCCAAGCCAACCAAAATCACTCACCAAATTCAGAACATAAAAACATTTAAAACTAATCAATACCTTAATAACTCCCCAAAAAAAGCTGTCAACAAATTGCACGAGTAAACCCACAAGCGGAAGTCTGTCAGGCTATGAATTTTTAGTGCACTTTCCTACTACAGTCTTGCTGTGAAATTCATAATGCCATTTTATTTAATTGATCAAAACGTCGTTAGGTTTACTTCTGATAGCGCGCAAGATGAAAGTTTATTCTACTAAAGTCCACAAAATGCAACCCTTTCTTACTAACTTCACTACCAGAATTAAACTTGCTGTAGCCAACGCTGATGCGGTCGATCTAAACAGTACAGTGAGTTGCTATCCCCTAGTGGGTAATTAGCATGTGATCGAATATGCAGCAGATACCTACCATGTAAATGGGAATACCAGTGTATGTATAACGAGGCGGCAGTTTAACAAAGTTTATAAATCTCAAACTTTATTAGTATGCCCGGGTCTGTCCTGGAGATCAATTTTCTGATAACTGCTGAAATTTATTACGGGGGATACTGGAGCTTATAATAGCTGCGGGCCGGTCACCTGAATAGATTATTGAATAATGCTGTTTATGACAACTATAATGCTGGGAATAATGCCAACACAACGCGGATACCTGGGTAGTAAACTAGGAGGAAATGGAACTGGGAATATTCATATATCTACAGTTATTCATATTCTAACAGGGTTTGATTCTCTTTATTATTACAACTATAAATGCAGCAGTGGCAATGGTACATATATTCGTAAAGCCTATATCTGTTTTAAATAAAATTTTTATCGTTTTAAATACAAAAGGCGCATATTGCGAGCGAGTGGACGAGAGCGAAGGTACGGTCGATGTAAGGGTAGTCACCATGGTGCTAAGCGATGAGTGGACAGTAGAGAAAGTCAGGAAGGTTCTGCAAGAAGACAGCGATATTTGTCCTCTACATAAATCGAAAGAAGACAACAGACCACGACGTGGATGGGAGGATGTATCTCCAGGAAGTCCGACTCTAAAAGCCATGTGGGCTAAGTGGAAATCTTTGCGAGTATAGAACGGCCTGTTGAAGAGAGAGTAGGAGGACGCCGATGGGAGGCAAGTTGCCATGCAGTTAGAAGTATCCAAGAAGTGTTAGAAATTGTGCTGAATTTGGGTCAACTAGTTCACCTGAAAATGACGTAACCAATTACGTCAACAACCTTAGAGAGTTGCTTACGGAACCCATGGATTGGTGCGGCAGAAAATCAAGATTGCAAGTGATCGTGCAAAAAATTCGCTAAAAACACAGGCAACTTAATGAAGAAGATTTAGTGTGGCTCTGTAACTCACAAGGGAAGAAGGGACTTTCGCAAAGTTGGTACATTTAAATCATTTAAGCGAGTACCACGAATATCCCGAAGAATGGAAGTGATCGGGCTATCTGTTTCTAAGGAGGGGGTAGTGTTATATGCTAGCGGACAATCAGCTCCATCTGTGGACTTACTGAAGTAACCACTTTAGCCTCGTAATTATAGATATTGGTTAATGTACTATTAATAAGAGCTTTAATTGTAACTGTTACTCTTTTAGGGGTAGATAATGTTTTCTTTTCATGCCAAACGACTGAAAAACACCACAAAACTATGTGTACTTGAACCATCGATTGCTGCTACATGATTCGTTGCTGACTGAACATGTCAACAGACTGCATTCAACCATACCACCTTCTACGTACATTTAGGAAAATCTTTAATCGGCAGGAAACATTTAAAACTTAATTAGATCAAATCACCGTCTCTAATGTACTGTTCATGGGATTAATATAGATATAGGCAAATACTCTAAATTATCGCGGCGTATGCTTTGTGTAATATGTGTAATCATAATACTATAAGTTTTTGTTTTAATACTTCATTATTTAAATTAATATTTTAGGTAACTAAGTTCTTCAAGAACAAGATTGTCATTTGACTGCTCAATACATAAATCGCTATATAAGTGAAATATTTTATTGTCAACCCAAAAAATTTAAAAAAGGAAGCTTTAGTACACTGTATTACAGGCAGTTATCTATACCGTTATGGCATCTAACAGAAAAAAAGAGCTTTATTCGTTTCCATGTGATGAAGACCTTAATCCACAATCCGCAGCAGCGTGCACGCGTAATGAATACAGTGACAGAAATGTAGACCGCAGTCGCTATTAACGTCACGAAAAGTTTAGCTAATATAATAAAACACGTTACCCGGATGGCCTGAAAAATAAGAGCAAGCAGCAGTTGAAAACACAAATGTGTCACGATTTTGCAGTTCATGTAATTTATTCGGAAAGTTTCGAGCATCGGAGAGTGCAAACGTCAGGCCGAGAAAACTAACTTGGCGATGTGTCACAGACGGCGAAGGGCGTTGAAACTTGCAATCCGCACATATATTGAATTATTAATATTAAGTGCATGCAGGAAGGTTCCCCGTCGAATATGGTGCACCTGTATTTGCATATTTCACTGCAGGTTAAAGCAACAAAGAAGATGGTTTGAATGCATGCATTCAATTTCGCAAATAAGGTACTAAATTGCATCCTTTGTCCTTCTTCTTGTTTCTCAATGAATTACGTAATTTGTAACGTACGCCTTATAAGCGATAGAACAGTAAGCAAAGCTATAACATGAGTGGCTTCTTTCCCGAAAAACTTTTCGTGAAAGGCTTAAACCAGAAATTATAGCGGTCAAAGGAACAAGTGTGGAAAATAAGCTTCTGAAAAAAGAAAATGTTTAATGTTTGTTGAACGACGGAAGAAACATAAATCGAAAACCAACGGAAAAAAATGCATGTCATACCTTCTTGTTGTATACACCATTTACTTCCACTTATGCTGGAAGTAGATGTACAGGGTGGTCCAATTTCGATGACTTTGGGGGTACTACCTTCATTTTTTTAACGATATCTTTGATTTCTCATTTTTTTACAATTTCAGCAAAGCTGTGCATCTCTATTATTATTTATATTTTCGGAAACTTTTTCATGCAATAATAGTTGTGGAGCCTAATTTAAAACTATTGTAAGCACTTGCCATGTAGAAAGTAGAATTCCAAATACAGTCCACAGAATATTTAAAAACCGAACCGGTGCTCCTACAAATTACGCCACAAATATTAGATTTTATGCGTAATTCAAGCAGAAAAAGTTCATGTATTTGTTATCACTTTTGGTCGATATATGATACAAACGCATATATTTTTTTCAATCGTGTATATTTTTGATGCTAACATCAGTAGATATTTTTTCTAATTCAAATTCAGGATAAAACGTTATGTATGAATAACAATAACAAAATTACGTCTATGCCATGTAGCTTGCGTCGGAACAATCTGTGTACAGCTGTTTCGACTTATAAAGCCTCCTCAGTACAACTATAGCACCAACACGGACAGCAGGGCATACATTTGGCTTTCCTTATATTAGAATTGGAATATGTATAACACCATGCCATCTAGTGGCAATTGCCGCCATTATCCACTCGTTTTTGTTGGTAATCTATGACCTCACCCGTAACCCGCTTTGGTGCGGGCGTTCAAAAACCGACAGAAATCCTCTAACGACGATTTCTGCAAAGAGTGCAGTTCTCAAGCCTAATAATAACAACAAAATTATGTCTATGCCGTGTTGTCTGCGTTGGTAATATAGCTGTGCTGAGAAGGCTTTATAAGCCAAAATAGAGGTCTATAGATTGTTCCGCGACGCAGGCGCAGGCGACATGGTGTAGTGTATTTTTTTCTGAAATGAATTTTTATATTTGTTCGATATTTTTATTACCTAATATTGTATTTTACTGATACAGATTTGTTGGCCTAATCTCGGGTACCGCTTGAAGTGTGCTGTGTACTGAGATTTTTGTTTAACCGTTACTGAAGTTTTTGTTGACAGCCACATGATGCTGGCGTTCTATAAATCAAAAGCCATTGTAAATCGCGTTCTCCTGAAATCCAGTGCTGCCTCCTCTGTTTTATCTTCAGAAATGAAAAAGTTATTGTTCCTCTGTGAGGTTGCTTATAGGATAAAAAGAATAGTATAGGATTATATACCTACATTTTGGAATATAACGATGGCTATTCGGAGAGAATTCAGTTTCACGCCCTCCATTTGAAGCCCTATCATTACCAATAATAATCTTAACAAACTTTGGTTAGCGTTTTCGAAAAGAGAACTTTTTTCTTGTCTGAAGTAGTTTTCTTTGCATTGTTTAGTTGTTTTCTCTGCTAAAAAGGTTGGGGGTAGATGTAGTGATATAGATTTGTTGGCTTAATCTCAGCAGATCCCGTCTGAAGTGTGCTGTGTACCGAGATTTTTTGTTTGAGCATTCCTGAAGTTTTTGCTGAGATATCTTTTCTACTCGCTGATAGCCACAACCACATGGTGCGGGTTTTGTATAAATCCAATTAAAGTGTAAAATCCTAACTGGTGTCAGGTAAGTAGCTCTAAATGCCTAGCTTTGCATTGCTGTGCGACGAGTTAATTTTATTTTTGGATTTGGCAGCGTATGGGAGAGCTTCAGAACAATAAAGGCTCTGAAAAGTTTGCTTTTTTCTTGCTTTCTTCCTATCCAACCATGCATGCCTAACACCACTGTCCCTAAAAGAAGGGCACTGCTACAGTATATACATTTTATTACTTGCTTGCTCTACCAAAATGGTTAAATATATTTTTTTTTTCGTCTTTGGTTATGCCTGCACCTTCTGCATACATTAAATAAGTTACTTCTTCTGAAATCCCTACAAGATCTATTTGAAATCCGCATGAAATCTAATGAGATCCTGTGATGCAAATGTCCAGTGTAATGAAATCCATTAAAATCAACTTGAACTTAAAAATTGATGAAATCAGATGCCATCTTTGTAGTTTGGATGATACGCGATGAAATTCGATGAAATTGATTGAAATCAAATGTAATATGAAATCTGTGGAACACTGTTTCTGCTAGGGGTAACCCCCTCGGTGTCCTTTAAAGAGCAAGTTGGGGATCCTCCAGTAGTTATCCCTAATTGCGTGGTCTATAAGGGAACGTCAGAAGTAGACTATTGCGAGGTAACCGCAGGTATTTGTGGAAGCGATGGCGGAATATCCGTAGTATCGAATGCAAGTGATAATGGGAACACTTTGGGGAATCGCTCGGAATTTCTAGTTTACTGATTGTTCATTAATCCTTCCTGGCGCCGCGAAGACCCAGTAGGCCTCGAAGCTTCAGACTTTGCATAACAGAATGAATGGATCCGTTTCTCTGAAAATACCGCGTGAGTGTAAATTACTGCGGCCAGGTACGTAACGTTGTTTTTGCCACTTAGAGGGTACATCTCGCGTCTATTGAAATGTTTTATCTCGAAAATGGAGCTTCTAGCGGCGGCTGCACGCACCGCGTCCGACCGGAATCCGGAATTCATACGATCGTCACGTGCTTCTGCTCTCACGTTGTTTGCAAGCAGGGTGCTAGATGGGGTTCCATTCTGCAGCTTTTGTTTTCTTTTCTAGGAGCCACCGGTGAATTACGGTTTTGTCGATACTGGTAGCAAAAAGGCTTCTTTAAATTGAGGGAAACGTTTAGTTATTTCCTCGGCAAATATTTATTATTGGTAATTCGTAATTGTACATCACAATCTATAAACACAGATATTGTGCAATAATATTATGGAAAAACGGTTTAAAGCAGCATCCTCGCATCTACGGATGCGTAACATTTAAAGAACCAGAACATGAAGGATGGGATAGAAAATTTTCAGACTAACAAAGGTAAAAGCACTTTTTTCTATAGGAGACGTATGCTTTTATCTATGTATATGAGTACCACCGTTGTTTTCACTTCTTGTTAAGTGAAAATGAAACTAAATCATGTAATAGTGGACTGTATTATATTGAAATAAAGTATCAAGCAACGACTGACTGACTTATGCAGAGGGTTTTACAGCTTGATACTCGGCCGTGCTAAACTATTGGGATTAGTGGCATGCTTCAAAGTTCCTAAATGGGCCGTATTCAAAAAATCTTGTTGGCTAAAATTTCAACTTTTCCACTATAAATTTTTGAAATTTGTTAGTTGTGATAATTTAGCAATCAATAAAACATAGAAGCTTTTATAACAAATTTTATTTAATGCAGACCTGATGCTAAATGTCGCAACCCGCGATCTATTTTTATGTGATACTTTATTAGGTTTAAATTTTCCGATGTATAAAATAAAAGCCTTTGCATGTCATAATAAATTTATACAAATTTAATATAAAAACATACAAATTAGTAAGTAGAAAGTTGTTTGCATTTGTTAGAAAAAATTTACAATAGTGCACAATAAAATTTATACACGGTATCGATTATGTCCATTACAGCTTGCTTATAAGTACATTACAAGAGTCATAAACTAAAAAAATTACTCACTATCACTTTCACTGCTAAAATCACGATTAACTTCTATTATTAATTCTTGTACATGATTCGCTCTGTACCGATTTTCAATGTCCAGTACATGCCGCACTGAATTTCTCCATGCATCCACATTTGTTATTTCAGCTTCGTGTCTAATTTTTAGCAGCATTTCATTGTAAAATTTTCCACCGGTGTTCCCTCGTCGAATTCTTTGTTTCAACTGCCCCCTTATCACTTCAATAGGGTTGAAAATGCAATGATATGGGGGTAATCGTAGAATGGTGTGTCCACATTCAGAAGCAAGAATGTCAATTTTAAATTTCTTCGAAAATGTTTTTGTGCCAAGCACTTCCAACAATGATTTTTTATGTAGTCCTCTTCGAAATATAAATCTTTTCTTCTTAAAAACTCTTGGATGGTTGCCTTATTAGTTGTTATATTTGGAATTTTATCCAGTTTCTTCAAATGGTAGCTAGCGTTGTCCATTACTATGACGCTGTTTGGTGGCAATTTGGGAAAAAAGGTTTTTGAACCAATTTTAAAACACTTCCACATTCATATCAGTATGGTAATGGGTTTAAAATCAGCAATAATCTGTTTAACCAGCTGCCTTACAAAATGTATTTGTCACAAACGCCTCTTAATAAGAGGCTAAATGTAAGCATATATGTAGGTTTGACTGAATAAGTAAAAAATATTGCACTTGGTACGCTTATATGCTGTAAAACTTTTAAATATAAGTAAACACATATGCTTTCAATAGCGTTTATAGTAGGAATAGAATAGTTCCGATTTCTTCTTATTTAAAAAAAAAATTTGCTGGTAGAAACTACGTTTATGACTCTCCGGATTAAAAGAAAACTTTAACCTGTGAAGAAACAGGGCAGAGGACGATTGCACACCGCGATCAAAAATTAGAAAATATGGGCTGCCGCATTGAAATTGGAATGTTTACCATTCATGGTTATAGAAATCGATACTACTCATTAAATTAGGAAAGAATACGATTTAGTCATACGCTAAAAGCTATTAGATGAGAAATATTTGTAGTTCAAATAATAATACCAAATAATGCTCAATGATTTATGTGTACGGAAAAAAATCTAAAAAAGCCTAAACACAATTTTTGGATACGGTCCACTCTGCTGCAAAACAGTGGAACGTGCCGAACCGATCTGTTGTTTACGACAGCTTCAGGTAATACTTGTAAACCATTGTGAGCGGTAATCGGCTGTTCGTATAATGAGTCTCATAGATTGTTGCTTGCAACTATACTTAATAACGTATGTATCTATGCAAATCAAAAGACCAATGAACATTTTAGGCTCAAGGATAGACAAAATGATATGTATCTTAACATTAGGATAAACTAATTTGTACTTTTATTACAATTCTAATTTTGACTGAAAGCTGTGAAGTCACTACCTAATATATGTTTGTTTATTTTTCTTGTGATTAAAGAAGAAAAAACAGCTAGGTCTTGGTAAGTGTATATAACATACACATAATTTATCTCACAGGAACAATAACAACTTACTTTCCAAATTAAAAATCAGATGACCCTTTTTCCCTTTACAATAAACGTAGCAGTATTCTAGAAAAAAAATTGAGTAATAGCCTGGGTCGGAGGTAGCAAGCTGATTAATATTCAAGAGGGTGAAACACAGAGAAACCTACATGTCAAAAAATAGATCCAATGTAAGTATACCGACTTGTTTCAAGCGCGACAATAGGACTCTAGAAAACTCACGGGGCATTCAGGAGGCTAAAAAAACAAACACATTCCGTAGTAGTAACAAGCAGAACGAACAACTAACCAGCAAAATAATAAAACGTTCTTTAAGAAAAACAAACAAAATCTCTCACAGTAACAAAGAACCAACGAAAGAAGACAATAAGATAGATGTGTAATGGAAAGCGAATATGCTAGCAACGTATATAAGCCCACGATCGGCGTCACACCAAACAATTGCTATTAACTTTTAGGTCTCTTCATAATGTGTTCTAGTGTTTGGTTGTTGTTATTATTTGTGTCGTAACAGTGAAGTAGTTTTGTTCATCTAAAATGTGTATAGACAAAATCACACAATTGTGGTAACTAACAAGAACACAAAAAAGTGCAAAAGAATAAGAAGAAAAGCTGTAAGAAAAAATCACAGTAGAATAGAAAGAGACAAAAGCACTATGACAGCGCTAAATAATTGTACAGAAAGCAGGAAAACATGGAAACAAGTCTAGCCACAAAAATTCGGACAATCCTAAAGAAGCTCCAATGTATGGAAAAGAAAAGAAACTGACACACAAGACAAGAACATTTCCGGTATAGTAATATCACCCCATCTACAGATCCAGCAAGCAAATAGATAAGCACATACGAAATCACTCAAAGCGGCGGTACCATCAAGAAACAGCAACATAAACAGGAATCAAACAATTATTTTGAATTCTAAGATTTGTATTTCATAATGTGTTCTATTGCTACGTTCTTGGGTTTACATTGTTATTGTGATTGTCGTTACAGTGAAGTAGGTAGTGTAGACAAGTGCTTACAAGAAATCACGTAATCGTGGTACAAAAATCCAACAAGACGGAAACTACCAAACAATACTAACGGCAACATGAACACCCCGTAAGAGAAATAAAAAGAGAAGCTGCAAATCACATAAGAAAAAACATATGCAAGTTCAGAAGGACTTTGAAAGAAACTATTGAAGAACCACGACAGAAATACAAATCAGAGAAGGAGAAGAAATCATATCGACCACAAGAGAAAGAAGGAGTAAGAAAGTAATACAGTGCGGAAATAAACATCCACAAAAAATTTGTACGGCCGTAATGAATCGCGGGAAAACCTAATGCTGTACACAGACGAGAAACATTCCGTAAAACAACATCACCTAATCTGCAGCGAACGCATAAACAGATACGAAACGCTCAAAGAGCAATCTAAACAGGACAGATTAATCATTATTGCCACTTAAAAAATCTCTACACTATTTCAGCCATCATCTCACACGAGGAGGAAAGCAATACAGTCGCGCTGAGCTCTCCCTATACTCACTGACAGATTTTACTGAGCTAGTTCTGGTTAAAACAGTTTCCAAAATTGCCGTGTCAATATAATCACATCATTCATCAGTTTGATTTTATTAACATTCACAAAAAGCTCATTAACATTTTTTATTCGTCTCGCTTTCCGGAGATTAAAAATTATAACTCTAACTTTCAGGAAACAAGCGCCGCTGTACAAAAAGTTTTTTCAAAAGTTGGACGAACCACAGCTTAAATCCGCTCAGGCGTTAATCTCCTCAGACCCATCACCTTGCTGAAGTTGAGATGTCATTAGGGTAAACAATCGGCTAGAATATTAAAAGGCAATTAAAGCGGCGGCACTTGGGAAGTTGTAATTTAAAAATAAATAAAGATTCCCTTCAATAACGCAGGCGAAAAATCCGTCTTAATTAATTTTCCAGGGCAATCATTTTTAATTCGTTGATAATTTCCGGTGAGAGGGAAACAACTCGAAAAATATTATGGGGTTATTCGAGTACATGCTTTGCTGTATACGGAAACAACATCTTTTAATTGTAGAATAGGAAACGTCATTTGTAGAGGACATGTATGTCACATCAAAGCATGAAAATTAGACATCTAATCCAATGTAATTAAAAATATTTTATAATTTAGTATAAAACGTTATAAATTTTGTGTCTTTTGTAATAATGCATTAAATTATACACATTTTTCTGCTTATCAACTTATTTCCCTTGCTAAATGGTTCCAGTATACTTCTTATGGAAGAAGTTGCTTGTAATAAGAAAGCCTGACTAAAACTAATAATATCCCTTGTTACATCAGATTAATGTCAGTAAAAAGTTATGTATCATATATGTCCTCTATGACTGTATCTGCAACATCCTATTTTATGGATGAGATTTTTAGCCCCTTTTTTATATATCATGGCTATCAAGCTAGCTAATAAAACGTTCAATTTTTTGAAACTCTACTGAAAAGGAAATTAAACCAAATTCACACCTAATTCAGGTCAGGTCAGGTCAGTAACAAGTCACACAGTAAATCGTGAATGCAGTATCACTCTAATCTCTTATGGATGCTCTGTGGTCCATGTGAGACGCTATTGTTTATTGAGAACGTTCTTCAGGCATAAGATCATATTCGACATTCTAAAATCGGAGCCTGTTATAGATGTCTTTTTTTATAAAAGTATAGTTTTCTCTTTATGTTACTTTATGTTACTGCTGTAATTAAAATGTGGCAATGTGCCACACCTAGGTAGGAGTTCTTTCATCTACTGATGAACTTTCCAGTATGCTTTATAACCTTCTCGAAACGCCGATTTTCGATTCCATTTCGTCTATGTGCCTCTCTTAGGGTCAAATCTTGTAGAATATTCCTATGACCTCGAAACGGCCGCGAGGCGATTGCGGTAAACTGCCATACATACTTTAGGATTCTCTCGTCTTCTGATAAATCTTCCAGAATATTCTGTGACATTCTCGAATAATCAAGCATTTCACTGCCTCCTGTGATAAACTTTCCGGAATGTTCCATGCTTCCCGAAACGAAACGATTTTCGAATTTTCTATGCCGCGACTCCAGTACAAGTTCGCACTGCAATTTCCCAATTGTTGGTACTCACCAGAGCCAAACTTCCTCACCATGAATAAGGGAATATGGAGGTCATCTACCATTACAGCCAGGAGTTTGCAGAGGAAAATGAGCGTACAGAATGATTCTGTATTCGTTTTAATTATATGTATATAAATTATTAACGTCTCTAGACCCCAGTCGCCTATCGTAAGAACACTTAACCACTACATTTACACAATTTAGTGGACTAACTATGAGTACTCAGAAACACTCACCTAACCTAAATGCATTTTGTAAGTTCTTCGTAAAGGAAACGTGATGTACCGAACTAGCGATAAAACATGTCCGACAACATTTTTGAACTACGCTGAAATATAATCATTCCTCTTCCGCGGAAAATTTTAATTATAGGCATTACTTGCGGTATATCCGTAATAAGTCCCTTAATATCGGATATTTCCAGGCAAGGCAGCCAGCGGGTGCATAAAATCCACGATGAAACCTATTTAAAATGCAAATTAATCATCCCCCATTCCGATGCATTTTTTTTGCCGTCCCACGTAGCAAATGATAAATTATGATCCGTGTGGAGTGCACACGGTATGTAGGGCACGCCTGTTGACAGTCTCTCTCTCACGTCCTTTAAGCATTTCCTTAAATAATGGCACTCTGAACGTAATGGGGCCATTGTGGATAGAAATGGTGGGAAACTCACATTTCCTCTTCGTGTATTTTCTGTGATATCATAACAATCAACGCTATTCGTAAAGCGAGTATAATAAGCAAAACGCTTTTAAACATGAAAGATACAGCGCTAAGGGTTGATTGAAAGGAAAAAAGAGGGTTCGGTTGAGTAGGTGCTCGAAATTTTAACAATGTAGTATGTAAATGACGTTTTAGATAATGTTTTTTGGATTAATAAGGGCTGGTGTGCCTACTAGTTCATTATTTAACTAATTTATTCCGCTTCATGTACAGCCGGATCCAAATAATGCAACATCTACATTTAAGTAACTGACTAAACAGTATAATAGAATTGTAAGTACTTACATCATACCAAGGCTTTGGTATATAGGCAAAACCAGTTCTATGCCGTGCTGTCTGAACTAGACCTAAACTGCACTGATGAGCTATAATAATAGCGAAACAGATCCATCTGCAGTTGGTTGAAGTGCAGACAGCACAGCGTAGACATGCATTTTAAAATTATGATAGGCTTGTCATATAATGTTTAAGTTTTGTGCACTACCTAGCGCTTATCTACAAGATCATTACTGTATAATAATTCCCAAAAAATAATGCTCTCGGTAATACTGTAGTTGTCTTGCCGAAGGCTTTTTAAAACTACACATAGTTTCATTAATTCTGTAACCGATTGGATTGTACATGCGAGTACAAACGATATTTAATTAGCTATGATAAAAAAAACTAGATAAACTAACAAGCGTTCAAAAAGGCTACAATGGATGAAAAGAACTTGAAAGGTACCGTACTATTTGACTGTATACCAGTTCACCGCTTCGGCCAATGATATTTAAACATAAATCCCATATCAATGAGAGATTAGGAAAGAAAGGGTTAAATTTTACCTCCATCATCTGTCAAAATTACTGTGAAGATAAGTATAATCCTTTTTGTATAGGGAAAACTGTTACCACAATTGTTAGCAGTAGTCATGACATTTACAGTACAAATAGTAAAGTTATTAAATGAAATTATTATAACATGAAGAATAATTTGACAGAACAATGAATCACTATTTTACAAATATTCATTAGTACTGGTAGAAGACGAACTTTCTTTGCCGACAATTTGTCAATAATTCGACACTTCTTTTGTTTCTGATTCCCCCAATTATCATTCTGCAATTGTCGTCAATCGCAAACCCTCCTGTCGTTTTAAAGTTAAAATATCTCCCCCTCCATCCACTAGTAATGAAACAAAAGTAGACCGTAAGCAATGTCCTTGTACATTTTTGGATTTACCAACTCCAGTCCTTGCGCCAAAGTATTTTCTTTACCTTTATCTAAACATCAATGCATAAATTGATAAATATAGTTAGTAATAAATTTAAGGCCAGAAATTGAAATCTATCTTCATTAGTAAAATCTAAACCGCGCACCTAATTTTAAGGTGGTCGTGGCTACTACATGGTTGATTTTAGCTAATATCAATTTCAAAGAAGAGAACAGAAATCAACCTGCTTTCTTTGATAGCTAATGTAGAGCGCAGCATAGAATATTTTGACGGATTACTTGACATTCTGATTTATTATCAAAATATACCAAAATTACATCCTTCTTAATTTCTTTAACACGTCGCTGAACAATATATTATTTAAAAGCAGAATATCCGTTATCGTACTTCTCTCTAGATTTTTCGGGTAATAAAGCCAGATATGTTTCAGTGCCTGTCGATGTTACTGTCGTCAACTATGGTAGATATTTTTTCCGAAAACCGTTGTGGAAGCCATTTGGTACGAAAACGTAACAAAACCTTGTAGGCAAGACCATGAGATTGTTATTAATGTTATGTTTGCATGGGTTTTTTAAGATAGTAACCAACATGAACTGAATGTGCTTTATTTGTAAAACAGGGACTTGCTACAATAAACGGATTTTACAGTTTTCATGACAAGTTACATTCAAACAAAACATGCCCAAGATAGCAACTTTGATATATTACCTCCTACTAGCTCCATATTTCAGAAAACGCTTGAACAGACATTACAAGGTTTAGATGATGTCGCAAATTTTGCACGATATTATAATAACAGGAAAACAAGAAAAGGGCATGAAAGAAATTTACGAAGAGTATTTCTAAAATTGCAAAAAGCAAGATTCAGAATTAAGCTGAGTAAATGTGTGTTTTTCAAGAGGAAATCAATTATTTAGGACGTACGAAAACAAAATTTGGACTCAAGAAGGAACGGTTATCAACACTATTAAGCTTGATTGGAGCAGATATTACAAAGTACTAAGAGACTTATGTACACCAAATCTGCCTAAACAGAAAACTTATGATGAATTACGTGTTATGCTGAAATTCCATCCTTGTCGCCAATGTTATTCGTTACATGGGTTTTTTGAGATAGTAATCAACATTAACTGAATGTACTTTATTTCTAAAACAGGAACTTGCTATAATAAACATATTTTACAGTTTTCATGACAAGTAACATTTAAACAAATCATGCCTAACAAAGCATGATGTAACTGCTCCTTGAGAGGAGTTTAGTTACAAATAAACACTATAAACTTACCTTTATGGTAAATTTACAAATGGGACTGGTGATGCTTTATGGGCGCCATCAAATTTTTTATTATTAAAGTAACTAATACGGCCACCGTGCGGGAAATTCGGAAAACCGCAAAATAAATGACCACTTGGAAAGATACAGTTTTTTTTTAATATAAGATAAAAGGAAGTTATAAAATATGTGCAGGCGGTTGTACACAAGGTGGGCAGTACTGATTGATAATTAACTTATATGCGGTGAACAAAGAGATAAAATTTGTGACTCTTCGCAAAGCTTTGCTCAATTAATTACAATTACAATTAATCTTTATGTATCGATCTCAATCTGATCTCATGTACATTCAATAACCGCTACGTATAGTGTAATATCGAAATGTGGTGTTCACTTATCTGTATCCTGTCAAATGGTGGTGGTATGTGCAGTGTGGAATTGGTGGCCTGATGGGTGGTTATGCAATTCGACGATTTCCGGTAAGTAAGCAAGCTTCCATTCTTATATTTAGCTCCCTACAGGTACGGACAGACAGACAGAGACTCTCGGTATATAAAATGGKCTGATGGATGACCTTACTGTGACCTCGACGTTCGACCCTAACGATTGAATCAAAGTAATGTAAGTAAGCTGTACAAAATTAATTATATAATTTACCTCACTTCGCGGAGGGTCAGCTTATAGGTATAAGTATATTCGACGACAGAAATAAGACCAACAAAGCAAGCAAAACTTATCAGGAACCCTGAAGTAGTAAAGGTAAGAGCAAATGATCGAAATAATGGTACATTACCTTAATCAAAAATGTTAGATACACTATAAATACCGGGTGCTAGTTAATATAATAATTAATGTTTTACTTTCAGCTCAAGATTGCATGGCCAGTGAAGTCGGCAGCTGAGTGCCAGAACATGGGACTAATCTCCACAAAAGTAGAGGCCGAAAAAATATAAGAAAAAACAATACAAATCCACGGGCAGAAGGCAGAACGACAGCCTGATTGGGGACAACCCACACCACAGATAGACTACTGAATATGTACAAATCTGGTGATTTTTGATTTAGTTAAATAAACGGACAAACGGAATGTTACAATGACAACTTTGATATATTACAGTTAATATCAGATCGAAATCAAAAGAATTAATAAAGTTATTAGCGTTATTAGCTCGTATATAAGCTAATACGTTGTTTAAAAGTTTGCATAGATTGACGTATGTAATCTCTATCACAGTCATCGTAATCAATACAATGGGGAATGTTGGTGTCAATACTATCTTACTTTTGGGGAAACTTTTTATGGATTTTTAGATTGCGAATGGCAATTTCATACTTGCCGTCTTGCGCTTTTTAACTTCCATAGCCTTTTGTCTTCTCAATCTCCTTCCTGAAGGCCTTTTAAGCCCATCGCATTAATAACAGTGTCTTGTTATCTATTACAACTAGGATGGAGTCTTTCTCACCTATAATCTCTCGTATCCTATCATCCCTAACATGCTCCAGTCTGGAGATACTGCAGCTTCTTCACCAGAAATCCATTTTAATGGATAGCAACTTATCTTTCTCTTTTTTTATTTAGCTCCCATTTTCAGTGCCATATCTTGGCACAAGTGACATATATAACATGACCTATGTTCGCTTTGTAATTCTGTTATTCCATCATTCAATAGTAAAGAATATAGTTGGCCTATTACCCCATTATTGTGCAGACGAACGAGAAGATGTGATATAGAAGCAAGTACTAGTATAATTAACAATGTTTCTACATATTAGGGCGTCACTTCTGCAAAAAAAAATGGGAAAAGGGTAATAGACAAGACAGTTACAGACGAAATAAGTCTTATTTATTTTTGCTTACAGTGTTTTGCCATATAAACGGCAAAACATGGGTCTAGATTTATTTAACGGGTGTCAGAAAAAAATATCGTTACTTTTACAGTTTTTTCTTGAAGAGTTGTAGGAGGAACCATATGTATTAAACTGGAGGAAAATGTCTTTTCCTCCCTTGCTGGTTTCGAGCAATAAACTTCCACCGCCGGTAGGAAATACCCAGGGAAACACCACTTTCCTCCCTTACTCTAACGCTCTTGTACAAGTCCTAGAACTAGATAATGATTCTGTGAAGTGAAGGAACTTATATTTTTATGATTGTGAATAAAATACCCAATGACAGTCCCAATTTCCTGCGTTCTTTTATCTCCGGGGAAAATTTCCGCAATGCAAATATACCTAATCGGATTGTAGAATAAACGCTAAACGAACCGACCATTACCAAACTCAAAGAACGTCGTCCTTGAGACAGTCCTGTCACTAAACAATTCCTAAATGGAAAGGAATTTATCAGATACCACAACACTAAGGAAAATTCAAATAAGATAGAACTGCGTCGCCCACGGACTGATGGGAGCGAGAAGTCACACGCGGTTTGAATAATTCAAGGCAATGCTCAATTTTTCATTTATAACACGATTTTCCCAATTCGTAGGGAGCTTTTGTAATTACGGGGGAAGTTGAATACAATACAAAGCGCGGAAGAAAGACATCACAGGCGACAGCGCAATGAAAAATGGTTTTAGGGGAAGCTGCGTGGTCGTGCAAATCGTACAGAGCGGGGGCATCGGCTAGTTTCTTGTTTAATTGTCAGTATTTCAAAGAAAATGTATTTGAATACATTAGAATGACGGAAGCTCCAAGTCCCAACAATTAGATCCTAGATATTTGCAAAACATAGATTTACTCATTGATAACATGTTTTAAGTACTTTACTTTGTACAAAGAAATTTTTCGCTTCACAAATATTTTATTTAAAACTTCTGGACATAGACCCTTGTCTATTTCGTACAAAAAAAATACTAAAATAAACCACTTAAKCACAAAATATTGTTTTTTTTATTGCAAACAACAAAAATATGCAGAAAAAGTTATTAATTATCAGATTCCGTATCATCTCAGAGAGCACTTGCTATTGGTTGAAGGTTTGCATAATATTGCCTTTTGGTAAAAAGTCTAGCATTAACTCGGAAAACTCAATTATTGCGATTTTTTTTAATATATTTGATATTTTGCTTTTTGTGTTGGATTTTTTCGTAACATGTCATTGTAATGGTTTTTATAGTCTAAAGGTTATGATACTCTATTCTTCGACCGTATTTTTTATGAGAAGATTCTGACTATTCTATGTATGTACAACTGTACTTTTTCATTATTTCGTTTTTTTCACTTCACCAAAAAAAACCTATAGCACGTCAGAAAGCTGGCACCTCACCAGAAATCGTAATTCGATTATATCTAAATGTCCTGAGTACAACAACAGCGAAGAAATACAATAGTTTATTATATAGGTTTGTGGTTTTAATCGCAACAACCGTCATAAAATAAACGGAGCTTTTTTTAATGCTTCTAAAACATTTTTTCAATATAAATATTAAGACAGGTCAGCATTGTATTGATACCTCTATTTTTTTCTGGTTTAGGCCATGTAAACGTCACAACAATGTTTCTCTTGTAGCTATATAAGCAAAAGTTGTTGAGCCATATTTCGGAAACAGCTACCTGAGGTTACAGAATTACTTTGCATTTAAATACCCGAAATACCTGCCTTTTATGACTTGGGGAAATATATTCATTTACCTTCTGCTCATTTTTTTCTTCCGAATGTTTGCAATCCATTCTTATTCATTGCTTCTTTTTCTGCCATGAACTATACACTTCACTAGGACTACTAGGACAAGTGCCTTAGAAAGCAAAATATCCTAATCCAGGACTTGGACTCGTCTTATAATGAGACGTCATCTATTGCCTTACATCAGATTTTAGGAGGACTTGGGTCTTTTGCACAGTGTTGAGAAAAGGGTGAAAAGTACACACTTATGCTTTTAGTTTTCTTGTATATTCATACGCATACTAATAACAGAAAAACGCACTTTTCCAAACGTATTACGAAAAGATCGAACATAAGTACTTCGCCAAATGTCGTCTTTGTACTTCGAAATTGGATAACTTAGCTGAAACCTCAGAATGGCGTCTTCATCCAGTATATGTGAATGCTAGGATTTAGTTCTTGGACTGGAGGCCCTATTGGTCTTTTCACAATTATGCTAAAGCCATTACTACAAATAGTCCGCTATGGAAGAATGCTACGGAAATTATGGTGTTATAAATTAAACGTGAATAACATTTGGTTGCTACAAGGTAGTACGAATCGCCCACTATAAAAACATCACTTTGTGGAGAAAGACATTGGATGATTGAATAATGCCACGAGGTACTGAAAAGAATTATTGCAAAGCGTCCTATTCTTATCTTGAACAAAAAAGCAATAACAATTGTCTCCTGAACCTTTAGATACCTGAGCAGAAAGATAAAGCGTTAAATGGGCTTGATAGAGTAAAAATGTATATCCATTAAGATTATTATTAGTCAACAATTTAGAAAACTAATTACTTCAGGCACACGTCTAAGTATTGTTAAAAAAAGTGAATATTAAATTAACCGAGGATTACAAAAATTTAATAATATATAAGGCGTTCTGTAAAATTAAAGAAACTGTAACCGACTTCCGGTATAACTGCAGGAGTCCTACGTTTTTAAATATTTTAGATTGAATGAACGCACTCGGATGTAAATTACAATAGGTTCATCTAGCCAACAACTTTATTTATTCTTAACGAACGCTACTTGTCAAATTTACATGCCTTACCTACATATTTTTACCTAGAATTACTCTGCTATAATGAGCCCAAATGCTATCACTGATTTCATTTACAAATCAACTTATAAATCTCACTAATAAATGAAAATTACTTAATTACTTCCTTGCTCGCTTCTTAACCAGAATACTGCTGTAGCACCTTGTTCCACTCCTTGGGGTAGTTCTTCTGCACGTAGGCCAGTACCCTCTGAATTTGCTTGCTTTCCTTCGGGGTGCATTGAGGACACGAACCTCGCAGAACCAGAGGTGCCAGACCTGAAAGTGTTGCATTGATTGAGTAAGGATTGATGCAACAAGATTAGCGAATGACCTCAATTTGCACATGAGCAAGCAACGAGCGCAACAGCTAAGAAGTCTGGAATCCCATCGTTTACTTTTTATGGGCTAGGTGCAAGACAATTATATGGTTCATTCTGTTTTTGTACAGTAATGTAACAGCCACGAGCAAAACTTATTGTTCGATGTTTAACGACCAACGATAGACTAGAATCTGTTAAGAAGTAGAAATAATACTTATTCATTTTTGTGAATTAACTATGCTAAGTTCAGTTTTTATTGGACATATGTAAATTACATAATGACTTCAATAATAATAATGTTTGTTAACGGTTATCTACACGTACCGTTGCGAAAGAGTAATATAACATCAAGATTATTTTGAACCACTGAACTACCCTCATGGCATCATGATTGTAAAATATGTAATATCAACTTTTTTCAAACGTGTAAACTATTTTTATAGTTTATTATTATTGGACATATTTAAACCATACTTGATATAAGAACCCCGTAATTCAGTCAAAATACAAAACTCCACGAGTACACAATAATGGTTTTATTTATTAAAAAATGTAGCGCTTTACTACCGAAGATTATAGGTATTTAAACCTATATTTACGAGGGGTATTAATAAATTAACTATTTGACTAACCTTGACTGTTCGGAGTATAGTAACAGAATCCCATTCCCATAGCAATATGTGTGTATATTTTTTAAAGAACTCATTTCAGCCACATTGCAAGTGATAAAATCGGAAATTTCGMATATTGAGCTAACAAAATACCTATAAAAGGGTGACGCGGTAAGGAGATTTATGCTTCACGAGCCTCTCCGTCTTATGCCATCGTGAAGAATTGCATTGCTTCTTTTAAAAGACAAAAACCTTCTATTCAAGATGAGCAAATGCCCGGAAGACCCATTTTTGTGACAGCCCCTGAAAACACCGATGTACCTCACGAAATGATCTTATTAGACCAAGAATTAGACTATAATATAAAGCTGAAAGACAGAACATTTGAAATGAACGAGTTCGGCTTATTGTTCTTGTAGAATTAGGTATCACAAATATGTCTGCCTAATGAATTCCAAAATACTTGGACGTGGATCGGAAGCGAGCACCTGTTGAAACTTCACATTAAGTGTGTGCTTGATTTAAAGGGGATTGGAAGTTTCTGAAGAGCGTTTAAACTATTAGTTTCGTTTAACAATTTGAAGCCTTTCTGCATTAGGCTAATAAATTATTACCCCTCGAAAATAAATTATTGTATATCATTTATAGAAAAAAAAACTGTAGATGACAAATTGAATTTTGAACAAATAAAGAATACACTGAATTGCTATGGCATTGCAAATATTTTCAAAAGACAGTTATGTTAACTCTAAGTTTGAGATACTACTGATTCTTCTGATTGAGTAAGAAGGAACACAATTATTTAGTTAATATATCTGTTATAAGCTATTTGCGACAATACCTTTAAACTTATGAAATTAATTAAATGGTATCTCTTATAACAAAATAAAATTTGCGGATGATAAATACCAAGAGACCTTTTGTACACCATATACCAACTTTATTTAAATTTTTACCAGTAGTTGGTTCTGTATAGGGTGTCCAAAATTCCTGTTTTCCGGGGTATCTCGGTAACCTTAAGAGGCAGAAAAAAAATAATACGCCTGTTCCGGGTTGAATTTTAGAGCACAATTCGCAAGTCAAGTCAGATTTCCTACATAACGTTTCACTTGGGCGGTAGAGGTCAAATTTCAAAATTTTTAAATTTAAAAAAAGTCGAATAACTCAAGAAAGGCGTCGACCTGATCTTGTAATATTTCAGAAAAATGGGTCGCAGCTTACAACAATTTTAAAGTTTAGCTTATTTAAGCGGTTAAATTGTCTGACAACATGTAGAAAACTAAAATGTTCGAATTGTTGTCGTTCCTTATTTATACACTTCAAGTATCTTTTACGCTGATACCGCGTTAGCTTATTTAAGCGGTTAAATTGTCTGACAACATGTAGAAAACTAAAATGTTCGAATTGKTGTCGTTSCTTATTTATACACTTCAAGTATCTTCTACGCTGATACCGCGTTTGTAAGATGCGCGTCAGTAGTTTTTCTTTATGTTTGATTATCTTTGTTCTAATTATTCTCTTGTGTTTAAAGGTGTTTTATACAATTCAATTTTCAAATATCCCCATAAAGATCTAAAAGAGGCATTATCTAATAATGTCCGTGTTAAATGGGACAGTATTGCACTAGCATTTTTCAAACTGGGTGGAAGTGTGACCCCATTTGCAATCTCACTCTCATTTGCAATCACTGCAAGTGATTCAGTATAATTACTAAATTTGGTATACATAAGTCGACTGACACAATGTATTTATAACACAAAGCTATTACGGACAATTATTTCACTTTATAACAAACTTCTAAATAAAATGAACCATCATTTATAAACATAAAGTTAAAGGATATTAATAATGACAGCCAAAATGCAAATATACTTATTTCTTATCTGTTGTTGCAGTATCTATTCGTATGTATTATAAATCCATAACAGTGGAGGGAACTACGGGAGAAATTCGTTACTAATGTCGGTTGAAGAGCTAGCTATTACCGAACAAGGAGATTAGATTTCTCCTGTTCATAAATGCACCCGGAAATCGGCAATTTAACAAACCGTGATGTGCATTAGGTGTGTTAATTTTCTTAGGGCAGCAAAATGTAAGCCCACGAATAATTGTTCAATCAATTTTTTGCTTTCCATGTAGAGTTTAGATTCTTATTTCTTTCTTTATAATATTCGCCAAGCCCTGAGAAAGGATTCAATTTTTAAATAATTCAAGATGAATATTTTTTGCGTATTTTATATGTAGCTGCATGGAAATATTTTGATGCCACTACACAAACACTAAGTTCTCACGAGACTGCAGTTTAGTAGTCAATAAAACGGCCCTTAAACATCCGTGATCACTGTAGGTTCCTTTACTTATTCTTCAAAGCAGGACTAATGCTTAAGCATTAGTTTTATTTTCTTACACCACCAACTATTGTTGAAAATATGCATAAAAATACGTGTTCAAGTGTTGTCATAATGGTGTAGTTTTATTTGGCTTCTTAATAATGTTTACTGTTAGAGATATTTCTGATGGTTCATCTAGGTACTAAAAAGACGACGTTATTTATGGTCGAAAATATTCAAATTTTTATTAATAATATTAGATTCAAAACTAAACAGAGCGCTGTACGACGCAATTTTCGGACCAATGATTTGAATGGGGTGTGCGAGAATGATCCTAAAGTGTGATGTTTTAGTATTAGTATGAATACGACCTATATAATCATCTTACTTTTGAGTCTTCTTCCTACGGGGTCGCATGGTGCCTCCCCTAAGGCGCACTTCAGCTGCCTAAGTAAGTATCTCTTATCGTTGAGGGTCGAATCCAGGGCTTCATCAGATATCTCCGGTCTGGGTGTTTCCGAATGAGCTAAGGCAATAAAGCCGGCCAGAACAGCTACAAACAAGCTAACCTGAAACAGAGGTTGTTTACTACGTATGGCCTAAAGCACTACTGAATTCGTCGAATATTTATTACTTCCTACTTCTTTCGCGGGAAGGAATTGTAACGTTCGGAACTTTGCTAAATATATCTGCATTATAAATTTTAACCTTTCCAAACATACCAGTTTAATATATTCAGGGAAGTACATGTTCGTTAAAATTCCATGAAATCATGTTGAAATTTTTTTTATATCTAAATTCGAAAATCTTACACAACGTATGATATACGCAGGAACTGTCTTTTAAGAAGTTACCTCTTCGATACAAAACATTTTATAAAAATTACGCAGGTACATCTAAATAAGTTGCCAAATATAAAAAGGATTTCACTAGCATTACTAGCCTTATGCCCTAGAATGATATAGATCTAGTAAATTGCATTGTGAAGTCACTTATTACTGTCAGTGGTCAAGGCTGACTTAGTTTTCTCATTTTTACTTATAGATGACTTGTAAAAAGGAATAAACAAGTGCATACACTATTATTGACGTGGGAACGACCATTGGATGTCAGGTTGATTTTATACTGTCTGCAATGCGTGTGCTTACAGAATACATTGCATGTAGTGCTTTTACCTTTAAAAATATTTAGCTATAGACGATATGAATCGAGCAGTAGGCTTTCTTCAGACAGGCACGAGGCTAGTTGAAGTTGCTGAGCGGATAGGCGCATAGTCATCAGTAGATTTTGGAGGGGATTAGAGAAAATGAAAGTCCTGCTGAACAATATCCAGCACGTCGATGCAGTACAACAGCAACTCAGAATAGATTTTTGGTGTTAACTGCCAGAAGACACCCAACAATAACAGCACCAGACTTAGTTACCGAGTTAACAGAGATACTGAAGGAATCTACATCTTAATTCTATACGACCACTGAGATGTTTACTTCATACAAGAGAGCATCGCGGAGTACGACTAGAGTGGTGTAGAAATTTTGTGAATTAGGATAAAAATGCTAGGACTTTAGTTTTGTTTACTGATGAGTCCAGTTTTGGATTTTAACATGCTTCTCGTCAAACAAGAGTGTGGAAAAAGCCCAGGAAGTACACACCTACACAGGCAGAACTGTTTTATGGGGAGGAATTATGCCATCTCAGCAATACTTGGATGCCATTCTTCAACCCATTGTGCGTCCATATGCCGATGGTGTTGGTCCAAATTTTCATTTGATGCACGACAATAACGAAATAATTATTGCTGTGCCCAGTACAATCCCCTAACCTGAATCGAATTGAGCATGTCTGGGGTATGTTTCAAAGTCGAATTACCTTGCAAATAGGCAACATTCGCATTGCTTTTACAGTCAGGGAGCTTCTAACAGTAGAATGGATACGGTTACCTCCAGAAGATAAAGACCACCTTATTTCTTCTACGAACAATAGATGTAGAGCTGTGCTGAACCAACGATGAAGTCAGGGTTATTATGAAATATTTTCTTACATCTTCTGAATAAACCTCAAAATTCTAGTATTTTACTCTCCTTTTGTTTACTGTCATATTCCAGATAGTAGATGTAAGCTATTAGTCTTATTTTGTTACAATATTATTATAAATAATCCTACCTATAACTATTTTATGCCATATATAAATTTTAGAAATATCCCTAGATTTATCTTGTGTGTGTACATTCAACTATTCAACGACATCTCAGTTCTGTTAACAAGTGAGTGAAATTCTGACAGATTGTCAAGTGTTTTTCTAAAGCCTCTTCACCATATCTTTAATTTAATTAGTAAAAGTTCGCCACAATACGCTAAAGTTACTCGTATGCAGTATATCTTGTTTCTAATAGGCGTTTGATCAGATAATACCATCGCATTTAATATACTTTATAAATTCGTATGCTTCAAATATAAAACAGTAGGTAAAATACCATAATGTATTGTCTGAATTTATTATACCAATCTCGGGGATACCTCACGGTTCCAAATTTGGAACCATTTTTACTTCTATTCTTTATATACTTTAATATTTATGATATTATTGTTTGTCGAATTGCCGATGACTTCTAAATCATTTTAGAGACATATGCTGATTGTGACATTAGAATGTGATATGTAAATATCATGTGTAAACGTGATAAATGACTTTTGCGGAGTTCCTTCTTTATACTATTGCTCAAAATTCAACGAGCTTTTTTTATGGATAGCAAGAAAGGATCAGTTGAAGATTTTAACGGTTTGTTTTTGAGAAACTGGTAGGTTTTTTACTTGATGAATAAATAAATTGCTTGATGGATTTCAAATACAGTCTGAATGAAATCTTAAGTCTTTTTTTGTGGATTATTACCGCTTTCGATAATTTCGGCTGATTTTCCGACATGAAAGTGTCAAGTGTTAAATAATAACCAAATTGCTCTTTGTAGATCAAGCTAGGTTTTTTAGACCATTTGCATGTACTTCTTTCTTTCGATAAGAATTGTATTTTCCATACTTATTTGGACAATACATGGTAAAGCACTAAAAGGCTTTAAACTTATTTTGCTTTTTCAGCCATTAAGAACATTAGATAATTATTGCCTGGGTATTTCATAGATAACCTCAAAACCGCTCGTTCTAAAGGTAGCAACCGGCGTTATCTCCAAATATAGGAATTTGGACGTCGAATATATTTCATATTCCTTGGCGCTTGAGCTATTCATGCTAGTGTCTTGCGGCGAGAAGATTATTAAGGATATTTGACTAAATTATTTCAATGCAGCTTTTTTTATAAGCTCTACTGTAAATAAGAAAAAGAACATGAATTTTAAAGTAATAAATTTGTACTTGCGAGAATTAGAATGTGGATAATATCATGTGAGCTAGTGGCAAACTCGTCTTAGTGGGGAACTAATCTGAACGGTAGCCCTCTTTGCTGCGGACGTTTAAACACCGACAGAGGCCCCCAGCGACGATTTGTGCAAAGAGTGCAGTTCTCAAGTTTAGACGTACTTCTGTTGTTATTATTAAATTTGTACTTATTCGAACTGAATCCAATAAACTTTTAATTGGATTATTTCGTGTTCAGGAAAAGCAAGGGTAAAAACAGTCAGTTGGCTTTATTTTTTCTATGTATTATAAAATCAATGCTATAAAATCGATCTCCTTTTAAATTCATAAACTGGATATACTGATATAGATGTACTATTACTTTTTTTTTATACTTTTCAGATAAAAGCCATAGAAGAGACTCTGTTGCGTGTTGAGTTTGTTAATAAAAAGCATTGCACTGGGTAAAATTATTGACATATTTTTTTATTATGCTATGTGAAATTTGTTCCTCAGGGGTGAAACTGAGACGGTACTGCATACATTTGAGCATCTGACACGCTTCCAATCAGTTGTCATTAGAAAATACAAGATAAGAACAACTGTCCTTATTTTTCAGTAATCGATTGGTTCAACATTCATGATTCTTCGTGGAACAATAACGGTTATATGATTTTTAAAACTTTCTAATTCCACAACGAAATTTTAAATCTCCTTTTGTTTCTGGCACTTGGATTGTGATTAGCATCTCTAAATGATCATCTATAATACACCTCACAAACTTTGGCAAAACGAACACTAAAGAACTATTTCCCTTTTCATTTCAATATATGCTGAAAATATGCTGCTGATTTTGATGTAGCATGGATTTCTGTTTAAATTTATTTATTATTTGACTCATATTTCCTCTAATTATATTAACTAATTACCAATTGTCGCATAAAAAAAATTATACGTCTTCACTGTATTTGCAATATGTAGGGTTTTTGCATCGATTGAGTATTATTTCTTTGTCTGCGCGTAACTGGAGTTGCCTTTTTCTTCGTCTAGATCGATAATGATCATGATGTAAACAAATTTCAAGGCAATCCATTGAACATTATTATTTAGGTTGCCTATTGTAATGGTTCACTCCTTCCAAGGTCTGCGGTTTGCGCGGTAATTGAACTAAGCAATTAGCAAATTTTTTACTAAATCACATACATTTCCTCCTGTATTAAGGAATCACATGCTACATGGTACAATAACTATGTCATCAATTTTTCAAGTAACTCATATGAACATATAGAAATATAGATACTTGTCCCATCTCCAATAATGTTGCTTTAAACAAGTCAGTTCGAAAAATTTACACAATTCTATTCCAATTTTGAAATAAACGCATTCATACTATATGGTAATGTAATTTCACTCACCTGCGCAGCAAGATGCATGTTGATGGTGTGACGTTCTTGAAAAACACTAAGAAAGTGGAGGTGAAAGTGGATTCTGAACAGCAGTAGACGCTGGTCTCACTTTTTAAACGCTACCGATACGACTGCGTTACACACGAGCGGCGATTTCGCAGAATGCATTAAAATGCGGCACACAACCACCCGCTGGCCACGCCTGTTAAGAATGCGCCCCGTACAATGCGAAAATTGCCATTCTCGGAAGCTGACAGAGACAAACGCTAATCCCCACTGAGTACTCGTGAAAATGTCGTACACACGTTTTTCTTTCTAAATTTTCTTCGTCCGACATGTTTTACTGGGCTACAATAAACTTAAATCCATTTCAACACCTCGTGTTATTGTTGGTACTGTTCTCTTACTCCTAGGCCTACTCATTTGCACGACTCTAATAAGTAAATAATTTGTGAAATAAACCGATAGAATTTCAAGTTTTTTTTTTGTGAAAATCTATGGGCGGTACAAAAAGTATTACATTTTTTACTGTCTATAATCTGTAACACTATTTTTAGTATTTAAAAAATGTCTATTAAAAGATAATGACTTTTAATATTAGGAGCTAAAGTTGTAACTTTTAATCCTAAAATTAAAAATGTTGATTTAAATGAAAACTTGGTAATGTTTAAAAGTTTGTTCAACAATATCGTCTACCGAGATTATTATTAACTACTCAGTTTATTCAAGTGCTTATTTATTTTATTATCCCAATGTGGTTTGAATAATTTCGTTCAAATTAATAATTCAATAGATGATTAAGCTTGGAGAAAAAATGGCATGTTTCATTCGGATTAAAAGTTAGTTTTTTGTCTCGCAATTTGTATCTTCTTGTCTAGGTTACGGTTCGCCTCATAAATGTAAAATTTGCTCATCAAAAAAGTTTTAATCCTAATATGATAATATATGTACTATTTTCGCCGATCTACATTAAATGACTACCTATAGTGACAAGTGTCGAGCAGTCGAGTGACACTTTTACTGCATAGGTAGTAAAAATATACAGGAATGAAATTAAAAAAAAACTACTTTATCTTGACTTGAAAATAGCTAATACCCCATTACAACAAAACAATTTATTATTTATTATAAATACTAATAATTACATTATTACAATTGTTAAAAACAACTGGATTTTGCCTTCATAATTCGTTTAATGTTTCGTTAACTCATTTCTAACAATTGTGTTTGTGACAGTTGTTGAAACTTGAATTATTACTATTTGTAAAAATCTTTTTGCACGTCTTGGATTTACTGTTCTGAGCTTTGATTCTTCAATGTACCCTTCGGGTACATTCTTACACCGATAGACATATAGGAAACGTAGAGGAGTAGGTATTTAAAAAACGTGTATTTAATTAATAAACCCACCGCGATCCCCATGCCTTTTAAGCGTAATAGTGTATCCTCCGGAGTTCACCAGCAACGTTGCTGATGTCCACCTGTAGCAATGGCTAGTGTATTCTTTAGAATTTGACAATTTTAAATACCCAGCTCTTTCTGCGGGCATTTTTCCTAACTTATTGATACCTACATATTGTTTGTAGCTTTTCACACCTGAATACTTGAAAAAGAATCTCGAATATTCCAAATTTGGGCGGTACGAAGAGTTTTTACATTTCTAAATAATATTTGACCACACGACAGCTTGTTGATAAACTTGCCAGAGTTTTCAGGGCTTGCTGCTTCTCCGATTTTTTTTCCTATTTTTTACCACCATTATCACTCATTTATAATGGGTTTTCTTAATTTAGAAAAATAGCAGGAATAAATGACAGCAAACGGCAACGACGCTGTATAAACCACCCTTGTGTAATCGTATTTTCGGATTGTTTTATCCGTTATATGATTTTAATACAGAAAATATGGTACAACGTAAATGATCTGTGAAAAAAATTATATGTTCAGTTCGTCACATTACTATGTATCACTTTTTGATACTGACTTTGAAGTGCAAAAATGATTTCATCTTGGCGCTAATACTAAAATGCCCGCAATGCAACCATATTTTTTACAAATAATTATTATAAAATATTGGGAAATTGATCCCGATGCAAATTTTGATTGTCTGTAAAAACATTCCTAAAGTACTTCTTTACTAAGATTTTAATATATTTTTCAGAAATGATAGTACGGGGTCACGTCAAAGGCTTGTCTAACCTCATTTTATTTAAATAGCGCTCCCATGTATTTTTTACGTGCCTATCTGAATAGAGCTTTCATCGCCGTTACAAAAATATAGCCAACTTTTTTCTCTTTACTTTAATTTGAAATACAAACCTTTTTATGTTTTTGCCTGCGAGTTTAAAGTCACCATCTTGAACAGTTAACAAGCGACAACTGCCCTATTAACTAACAGTTGTCAAATTTTGTTTTAAGAGGTTGCTTTTTCAAAATAATTTGCAGTGCGTTCTGAAAATTCTGACAAATGGGATATGATAGTGTATTGTGTACAAACCTGTGAAAATATCCAGATATCCAGAAAGGTGACAAGCTTTTCAAAGATATTTTTCCACGATTGCTCCATAACTTAATTAACAGTCAAAAGTTTTAAATACCGGCTATCAAATAGGAATATGGAGTTGTAAGGAATACTTGTTATAGGAAATATAGACAATAATACCAAATAGTTGACGCGGTAGTTAAAGATAACCACTGGTTTACCAAGAAGTAATGCTAGGCGGCCTTTGAAGAAGCACAAATTCAGAATATTTAGAGCTGAAAGACTGTTAACTCCACCTGAATTTTTTCTAATGATTAGTGGAGAATTGTAACCAAGTGCAACACTTTCCATTAAACTGAATTTGGACAGATGATTTTTCATCGCTACAATTCTAATACATGGGCATAAAAGAACCCTTATGAAGTTTTAGAGCAAAGAAATAAAGGTAGACTTTGGTTTAGGGTGTGGACAGGAACCTCTAGAGGCAGAATTATAAATCCACTTATTTACGATGGCACCACCACCTCTCAGAGACACTTATAGAATTTCGTTAGCATCAAACCTTAGAACCGTAATTTAGCAGCAAGATGGGACTCCTCCTCAGAAGGCTGCAATTATTAACACTTTGTTGACGACTAATTTTGCCAATAAGTGGCTAGCCAATCAGGATCCTAACAATACCCACCGAGGTCCCCGGATTTAACACCTTGCATTGTATCTGCGGGAAACACTAGGCTAGAGTTAGAGATCCCGGTCATTTAAGCTTTTGCAACCTTCACTCAAATGAGAGAAAATGAACTCGAGAAGAAGTGCTAAGAAAAATGCCGCCTACGCACAGATGAAGATGGTTGACATTTTGAACATTTGTAAAGACGTTCCTTGTTTAGTTTTCTGTATTTAAATAAGTTTGTTACAGTTGTATTGCTTTATTTGACATTATGGTTTAAATTTAGACTTTATTGCAAATATAATAGGGTGAAATTACTTATGTACTCGTATATAGCTTTATTGGCATTAAAATATAAAAAGCTTTGTATTTCAAACTAAACTTAAGTAAAGCGCAAAGTAAATAAATAGGTAATAAAATTAAGTTTGGGCCGATAACTTTTTGACGTGATACCGTATACTAATCTTGCAAGTGTGGGGTTAAAATCTACGCAAAATGTGCTTTGGGAATGTTTTTACAGAAATTCAAAATTTCAAACCGGATAAATCTTTCCCAAAATGGAAATTTTTGAAATCGCCCTGTATCTCCGACATTACGATAAATATAGGACTGCGGTTTTCACCACTGAGATTTTCTTCATTAGGTAAGGAGTCTTTTTTCTCTTCTCGTATGTTTAGAATTTTATAATATAAATATATAAATATAAAATTTATTTATTCGCTAAAATAAACGAATAAAAAAAAATAAATATGACTTCCGGTAGAAGCAAATTTAATGTAAAAAAAATTTTTGGGAATGTGGGAGGTTCATTTCATAAGAATAACTGCCCCCGCCATCTTTCGGCGTAAGTTGTCATTGTTGTATATGTTAGAGAAGGCATTTGCCTACCACCTTAGGGTTTAGGGTCACAATCGATAAGAACAGATGGCAGCGCTGCACATCGATTAACCAAACATAGTTGCCAATACTATGGCATTTTAGCATTCAATAGCATATAATTAATTTGCATTAAGTATAACACAATATTAATTACATCTGTTCTACATCTTCAGATTATAAAACTAAAGCTTCTGGTTCAGCATTGTCAACCTTTTTGATATTTATTCAGTTTCTAGACTGACAGAAGTTTCAATGCACATAAATATCTGTTTATGATACGACCAGAGGACCAGACATAGTACTCAAGATAATTAAACCATTTTCTCCTATTTGTTTTTTTTCTTAGGTACCTTGCTTTAAGATATTGTCATGGTTACTGGGTTGGTTTTAGCTAACATCCACTTTAACAATWAATCGCACAGTTTCGATATTCAACTACATACCTACTGTTTGGGAGAAACGTCGGTTTCACGTAATATAGGTATTAATAACATACATAGGTATCTCTTTGTAGCCTGCATAGGTATTTGATATCGATGTGTTAGCCAACATCAATAATAAAAAAAAATATTAATTACTAATTGATACTTTTAAACCATTGGTATATTTCAGCATTCMAAATATTATACTCAACTTGACAGTCAACTTTCATCCTCATTCTATAATGCATAGTGGAATTGAATCCCTAACCCAAAACTATAAAGCTTTTTTCTAAAGCTGGCAACAACGTCAAGCTAACAGCTGAATGGCCCCATGTGGATATTTAKGCTTGCGCAAAACCCATCTTTATAAGTGTWTTGTGTTGATTTTTGTCAGCGTTTATGTTTACGTCCATTATTGGGACGGAAATTTCGTCAATAGAAAAACTAGGTAAGACAGTAATTTTGCAGTCAACTCAATCCAGGTGTGTAAGATCGTATACTAATTACAGTTAGCACAGAGGAGGAACTGCGTATGTTTAATTCAGAAAGAAACTACCTACCCAGCAATGGCGACCTACTAATCAATACAACAATCCCCTGGCAAGTCACCACGAACTGAAGAGCTGTTAACATACTCCATACAAAACAATGGGAAACGAGGACGGTGGACAATCCTCATCTGACCGCAATGGTAGCAGCGACAACGAGAAGCCGTTGAAAAAAGCAAGATATGTTTGGGAAGTAAAAGGCAAACACCACCTCAAAGACAAATACAAGCGCAAGAACGGTGGTGGCAGCAGTTCTTCGCAGCAGACCACTTCAAGAGAAGCTGCGGAAGAGGACATGCGGTTACTCGAGGAACAGAACAACAACAACGATGGCAGTAACAACAACAACAATAACAACTGTGAAAACAATAACAGCAGTCCTGGAGGTGGATGCAGCGGAAGGTGCTGTTTGGACAGCATATTGGCCAGCTCAGAAGCGATTATGAGCTATGAAGATATAGAGGATGGAGAATCGTCCCAAAGTGATTCGAATAAGTCGGGGTCAGACGATGGACCAGTGAGCTTAACAACACCCAATCCCAAGAACGAAGATTATTACTTATTGAGGTGGCAAGCAAGGCAAGTAGCTAAAGGATTTGTAGATAATACAATTAACCGAGTTCTCGAACATTGGAAGGTAATGCCACCCTTCGATGCAGCCGATTTTGTAGAGAACTGCGACAGCGATGGTCATGTCGAAGATGAAGGGATACTGATGGCAATACAGTCGCATGGGTTGAGGCAGGATGTGAAAGAGTCTGAAGGTCCTGGAACAAGCAACACTAGCCACCCGCCTGTAATACCTCTACAAGAAATTGCGAAGTCTATGATGGACAATTATGAAAACGTCAATCACGAAAGTGCACAGAATGTTCAGTTCAACAGAGAAGTAAATAGTTCGGATGAGCCCATAAGTGCTGAAGGGGAGGACCCCACAGACTTTTTGAATAAAGCTGTTTCGGTTGCTATATCAGAAAAAGGATTGTCTTCTTGTAATTATGAATAGATAGGTTTCGTGCTGAATACATGTGAAAGTAGACGAATCTATATGTTAGTGTCACCATCCTGCTAGATGTAAAAGGAATTTACCTGTTCAGTATTGTACTCATACGGGCAGTGCACATGTTTTATACAGACTGCTCTAATTCACATAAAAATGTAACAAGTAAATAAAGTTATGATATTACTTTTAATGTGCTGTCACTCAGCTTGTTTTTGATTGATGTTAACAAATGATCATCCACCATTATTAAAGAAAAAAGTTCAACTGCTTGTATATATACTTGCCGCGCAAGCAGACAGGGCTAAATAATTAGCTAGACATTCATTTTAGTATTGGAATAAAATTCAGTTTAGAATAGGTACTTTTTCCTAACTATTACCTAAAATGTTTGAGCTGATTTAGGCTAATCAACTAATAGTTTGAGAATAATTATTAAATGGAAAATTGAAATAAAAAGTATTAACAGAGAATATTATTGTAAAAACCATAATTACTTAACTGCAAAATCAGAGAATTAAAATAAATGTTTAATTTAATGCTCATAATATCAGTACTTTAACAACAAAAATATTTAGTTCAAAATATTCTGACTAAAAGGTATTGAGAAGTTCCGTTAGAGCTAAAGAAGCCGCCACATCAACATATTGTTGCTGTATGTTTTTTTTTCCCTTATTTCTGGCTCATTATTAGCTTATAGATAACACTAAAATCTTGTTATTTAAAAAAACAATCATGAAGGGCCTAGAATAAGCACCAAATCTTATTAGTACTGATACCTAATGGTACAGTATTAGAAGTTTATAAAGCAAAATTTTTTTGATCAACAGTCAACATAATATAACTATGTCTTCTCTATTGAGTATCCAGAACAATACTTCTGCATTGCCTTTGAGGTCAATTTGTGAACTTGTGTACTCAATTCTCTCTGTTATTATCTCAGATCTGCAGCAGAATGTATCAATTATATATTTTTTACTTATTCTGTGTTCTAGTTCCAATAAAAAAGAACCAATAATTCCATTGATATACAGGATGTCCGTCATTATGTGGGCAACCTCTCAGAATCTAAAAAGTGATGTAAAAATAACGCTATTTTTACAGTTTTTTTTTAAATAACGCCCACCTAGTGAGATATATTCACTTTTGAACATGGAGGGAGAGAAATAGTTTTTCAAAAATATCTCTTAGACCGGCTGATATAATTTCATCAAGTTGTTGTTATTATTGTCTGAAGTGGAAGCCGTTAAAATGATGCACACATTTTTTTAATACAGTTTTGTTTGGGGGAGGGGGCCAACCCCTTGCATTTTTACTTTTAACCCTACAACGGGTATTTTTTTCCAGAAATATACGTTTTTTGATTCTTTGGGCCTTGTAAAGGAAAACCGGTATTCTTTGTTCATGCAACTACAACTTTGATTCCAAAAAAATTCCATTTGAATGCTATTGTTCATAATTTCACTGCTTAACTAACATCATTTTGTTTTTTATCAAATTGGCTGTAATAAATTATAAAAATTCTGATTGATCACTTCTCATAAGTACCTGTAAAAATTGTTTTTGCAACAAATAATGTAAGGTAAAAATGCATGTCTATATTACAGCTCATCACTGTATTAAAACTGTTTATTTGACTAACTAATACATCTGTTTTAATTCGCTATACAGGTATCAAGTGAAAGAGATTCTGAAATCAATAGGCCGGTTTCTTTTCTCTATTTTAAGCTAAAATTAACTATTTTTAAAATCTAGACCAATAACATACCCCATTTAAGGTGTTGTGGTTACTGGATTGATTTTAGCTAACATCAACACTTTAACAAAAAGAACAGGAACCGACCTAATAACTTTTACACCACGTTGTTAGATTATTAGTGATTTGTAACGACTACCTACATCTAAATAAAAGATTATTTACTTCCTACATATTTGTTACCTTCCACTTGTGAGACAACGTGTAGTAAGTTCTATTTTTACTCTTTCGTGCTTGAAAGCCTTCTGTTATTTTTTGCAGGTTGACTGTTCAATTTTGTTCTAGTGGAATTGGATATAGACCTGTTCATCGCCATCGAATGCTTATATCAACATTCTTCCCAAAAAGCCGTCCCGCTAGATATTGGACGTTCTCACAAACCAATTATGAAACTGTTTACGATGCCTTATTTATTGTCGCTTTTCCGTAGGATGGCATTTAGCGTATTGTGAAATCCCATATCTTATTTCTTTCAAAATCGTCTCTTGTCGTGACTGTGGTATGCGCTAAATTGACAGTAATTTAGATTTCGTTTAAGTTCAGCAGGTTACAGTTGCGGTTTTAATTTTCTACAGATCAAGTTTAAGCCAGGAGCCTGTAAAGCGCACCACTTATTTTTGTGGTGTTCTCAGTTGCAGTATGGTTTCTTGCATAAAGTGCATTTACCTACAGTTTTTAATATTTTTTCTGTGCGCTGTGGATCCTTTTTATCTTTTGCTTAAAAAGACAATTTGTAAACTTGTTAAAGATTAGGATATATGAAACCTTTAATCAACCGCCTTCTATAGTAAAACCAGCTATAGGGTTTCAACTAGATTTATTAACAGTTCAAGTTAATCGATGCGTGTATGTACTAGTAAATATAAAGCGCCGAAAGTAATGGCTTGACAAAGACCAGCAAGCGAGAGGTAACCACTAAGAAAAATCTGTCCCACCAATTACAGATTACATAAGCTTTCAGTAGATTACACCGAGATTTATGTAATCATTAAAAAACCGCGTGAACCTTTTCACCAAATTGTAGAAGATTAATTGAATATTACATTTTTTTCTTCATAAACCCTCAGAGTTCTTGAATAATTATTTTCGCAAAGGCGTTTTTGTATAGCAGCTAATTTAAAACAAGTGCTGCGTAATATTTTGTGCACTTTAAGACACAACTGACTATTAAATTCGTTAATTGTCATTTCAAACTATCTGATATTCGTTACGCATTATCAAATTATAATACCTGCACCCCTTGATTTTAATAATAATAATAATAATAATAATAATGTATTTAGCGTTAAACATTACATCGCCACGTCAATTAAGTATCTAATACAGTAAGTATAATATAACACAGTCGTACTACGAGTATATAATATAATAACACTGTAACAAACAAACAATGTACACATTTCAAAATATGACTTTTAGAAATTCGTCAACATTATAAACACACAATTTGCTCAGCATGGCTAACACCTCAAGTTTGAACCTTCTGCGATCCAAAACTTTTATTGCATCCGGCAGTTCATTAAAGAATTTTATATACCAGTAATTTATGCTGTATTGTACAGTTTTTATTCTATGAAACGGCATACATACTAGTTGATTTCTGCATCACGTTCCGTAAGGATGAAAATCACCATTCTTATCGAGAGTTCCAATATTGTCATAGGTATATAGTACACTGAACAGATGGTTAGTATTTTACCTTCCTTAAACAGCTGCCTACAGGAGTGTTGCTGACATACCCCATTCATAATTCTAATAGCTTTCTTCTGCTTTATAAATAGCTCGTTAACTCGTGGATGCATACCCCATACTATTATTTCGTAGCAAAGTAAGAATAGTACGCTGTGAGTGCTCCTGTTGTACCAATATTATCATTTATGTGTTTTATTGTGTAAAGAGCTTTAGATAGCCTTCTATTTAAGACATTCATATGTTCTGTCCATTGGAAGTTGCATTCAAACCAGATACCCAAAAATATGATTGGTTTTTGTTCTGTTAGTTTTTTCGTTGTGAAAACCATTTTCTTTGTTTTTTCGTTATTTAAAATTACATTATTGGACACGAACCACATTTTAGCGTCCTGAAGGCTGACTTTTCGTTTTTAGGTCGCTGAAGTCACATCCGGTGCGGTGTTGAAAAATGAAGTGTCATCAGCAAATAGACACATATCATCTGCCCTAACATTTGCAGGTAGGTCGTTTACATAAACTAGGAAAAGCAGTGGGCCTAGTATAGCACCCTGCGGAACTCCGACCTCAACATACTTCCACGTGGATCGCCGTCCGTTGAATACAACACATTGTCTTCTATTAGTTAAGTAAGATTCTAACAATTTGAGGGGAGTTCCTCTAACGCCATAATATTCAAGCTTATTGATAAGTATTTGATGTGAAACACGTTCAAAAGCCTTACTTAAATCGCAATATGTAGCCTTAGTGATTAATTTTTCTCTAGTGCACGTGTTATGTTATCAGCTACCTGAACGATGGCTGTAACGGTAGATTTATTACGTTTATACCCACGTTGCTGTCCGCACAATAGATTTATCCTCTCGAAATATTGAATTAGTTGGTTTTTAACCCAGAGCTCAAAAATTTTTGAAAATGTTGGTAATACTGCTATGGGTCTGTAGTTATTGGCGGTTTCTTTACACCCACCCTTAAATAATGGTTTTATTTCAGCAAGTTTAAAACAATCTGGGAAAATACCCGCCGGAATGCACATATTGATTAATTTAGTAACTGGTTTAATGATTGCATAAAGAACAGATTTCATAAATCGTGCGCTTATTCCATAYCAATCTTGTGTAGATTTTGACTTAATGTTGATCATTAATGTCCTGATGTCTTCCTCAGTTACTTCACTAAGATAAAAGGAAATTGTCTACATGGATACATGGTAACTACAGTTTAATATCTTTTTGTTAGTTATACATTAAAAACTGCATTCGGCACGATCCCCCATTTCTAAATCATCCTTTAGATATATGGTATAATCCTACAACAATCAGTCACCATTGATTATTAATAGCGTTCATATCCCGTTATTTGCCATTGTGCGGAAATTTCAGTGTTGATTTGTCCGTGCTGTACAAATGTTAAGGGTTAAGGAGTTGTAAGCCCTATTCATGAAGGAAACGGGAAATTGGCTTTCTATTGAATTTACAGATTTGTGGATTTAACAAACTGGGCCGTGAGCAATATAGATGTAAATTTACATTTACCTTGTATAACCCGATAAGCTATTTGTTCGAATTAAAACACTTTTCATAAACACAAAAACGAATTAAGAAGCTTTTTGTCAAACTTAGTTTTCAAAGTGTAAATTCAAAATTGAATAAGGCTGCTAAGAACGACTGTTGAGAAATCAATTAGACAGCTTGTTTACAAACCCTATAGAAATGTGGAACTTTTAAATACATTGATAATGAATTCAACTCATTTAGGAAGCTCTTTGTAACAATCAAGCTGACAGCTAGCACAAAAAATGTAAATAATTTAGTAAAGCTTTTACTTTTATAGTCATTACTACGTGACTGCGAAAGTGATATCTCTTTTTAAACCTATAATACTTCATAACATTTTAAGAAAAAATAGCAGATTACGTTTCTTTATTTTCACGATGGTTACAAGTTACAAGAAACTGAACCTGTACGCGAAAATGTACGTACATCTATGGTGTAATGAAAAACGCCCAGACGCCTTTGCGTCAGTATTAAAGGTGCTATCACGTTGAGATAGGTCAGTACACTAGATTGTTTTGTAGTTATATCCGATAAACGGTCAACTGCTGTCAGTGAAGTCAAATGCGATCCGGATTTTGGAGTTTTTATTTTTTTAAGAAAATTAATTATACTAACGATATATTGTTTTCATATGTTGTTGAGATCCTACAGTTTAATTTAAGAAAACACTTTCAAAATCACGTTGTATATTGAAAATACACATCATTGCTGCTCGACAAAACGCCTTAATAGTGGTACGTTATAATAAGAGCTTATTCAAGATCCGAAGTATAAAAGTAATCCCATGAAAGAAAAACATAAAATGGAAAAAAGTGCAAGTCTTGCAACGCAATCCTTACACCACAAAAAGTTGAGTGAGATCTCGTGTAAAACCAAATCAGCTATTTTAGATAGCACCTATGAAAGCATCAAGCACTTGCCAAGTCATATTTATTATAAAAAAATGAAGATGTTTAAAATTATTACGGCCACTATAGATGTTGGTACGTAACTAATTAGGAAACAATTTATGAGAAAGTTGTTGAACAGATGCTTCCATAGCTAGTAACTAAATAAAATGACTTGGTTGGAGGTGAGATCTCAGAACTTTTTGCGGTTGAAGGATTGTTTTGCCTGATTTGCATTTTTTTACTTTTTATGTTTTGGATGGGATTTCACTTCATTTTGTAGGTAACCCTTGTTTTCTTTTCGATTTTGATTTAACGGTTTTTGACAAATCTGGGCGGTAAGTGCTTCTTTATATTTAGCCATCCGGATACAGGACTGAAGTTTGAAAAACAGTACTGAAATTTCAGGATGTGTCAGTTTTTTTTAGGCTAAACACACTGAGTGAAAATTTGAAGTTTGTATGTTTGCTAGAAATACCTTAGAATTCTAATGATCGGTGAGTGAGCGATTGCGTCAGTGACAATAGTAGAAATAGTATGTATCTTAAGAATTTAGCTAATAATATAAAATATGTCCTCATAGTCACTGAAAATTCAGGCTGCCATTCCACTACGAAGTTCGAAATGTCTAAAGTGAAAGAATTGATAAAAAAAAATCCTGCAGCATCGAATCCAATCCAAGACTGCTATCTATTTATTTTACACGAGGCCCTTTTCATAAACCTGAGGTGGAACTTCTCTCTCACTAATTATACAAAAAGTATTTTCTTAAATTAGCATTTCAGCGTTCATATTTTTGTGTCGCGACATTCGTTTAAATATTATGTCAAAGTCATAAGCGACTATAATGAAAAAGTTATCGTTATACAAAATTAAAAGAAATATATATATAATCTATAATTTATATCGCTGTTGTTCAGCAAATGCCATTCAATGCTGGAAAGTGCCCTATAGCTTTATTGTTTGTCGACCATTGCAGGTTAAACATATAAAATGATATTTATTGCCCGGCGCGGGTAAAATGTTCATTTGTAGCGCCGTTCCTCTTTTCAAAATATTTACATTGCCAGCCCTCGACATAGTATATACGCAACATGTTTGAATTTGAATACGTACGTTATACAAACAGTATTCAGTACAAACAACTGGATAGACTAGCCTGAATATACAATTATCGTAGTAACCGCAATATTTCTCTTTGTATATGGGACAAATAATATTTAATAATCAATCAAGGGAACATTTTCTGTGAGTAAGTTTTTGTACCGCTCCAAGTTACCAGTCGATCGCAAGTAAAGCATTTTTAAACAATACAATAAATGAAATAAAAACCACTACTTAAGAAAACAACCATATTGAAATATTATTAACTTACATTCTGCTTTATATCTTATACTGAATTTTAAAAATGCTTAAACATTATGTTGAATTAGGTCATTTGTCCACATAAATAAACTTTAAAAGACATCTATTTTTTTGCAAAAACAAAGCGTGTTTCTATAACTGGCATATAAGTATACCCTATTGAATGTGTTTTACGTGTAAATAACAATTCAGATAGATTAATGTAATATCGCATATAAGACTCAAGTTGCAACTTACGAAAACAGAGTTTAACCAAACGTGAAATTCATGTTGCAGTGGAATAAAATGAAATAAACCTAACATAAATTTTGGGGGCCATTGTAAGGACACATATTGCTGCAACTTTATTGAAACCTTCTATGTTTCGGCAGCAGCTACTTTAGAGCAATGAAAATATAAGTTAACATCTTATGATAACTGATTTCAACCAAAAACTATTAACCTTTTCGAATCGAGACATGCGACAGCTTTAAGTGTCAAACTTTCTATTTACCTATCGTTTATATACATATAAATGGTAGACATTTTGATGCAAATAATACGAATAAAGTGTATTTCAATCGATTTAGTAATATCCCATTCGACTTAGCGCCATTTTCGGTTCAAGTTTTGCATGTTTAAGGCTTTCAGAGTTACTATTAAAGTAACTAGCAGTAGATATTAAAATAAATGATAAATTATGGGTATATCCTTTGCATCATCATAGCACAGGTTGATATGTAGGAATAATAATGGATGCCCCTGCTAATGCCGTATTATAATATATAATGTATTAAAATAAAATTGTAAGTTTCACTTTCCTTGTATAATTACAGTATGTTTATAAAATTGTTGTGAAAATTGGAGGGTAATTTTTGTTCACACAATACGTCCGCGTTCTACATATTACCTATACATAATATTTTAAAATTACTTTTAATTGTGCAGTGCAACCCTGATTTCGATAGAATTTCAAATAAATACAAAATACTGTTTAAAATTATTCAATTGCTTGCAGCATTTCCACTGCACAGGTAAGGAATGTAAATTTCACATAGTTGCAGTATTATCGCATTTTGAAAATTATTTTGGTTTGTTTTTAAATGCAAATTGCAACTTCTCAAAAATTCTACCAGTTTCCACTGCTTATTCCTGTGTGAGAGCGCTCATTTTGAAATTTCATATTGCCGAAGTTACTTTTTCAATGACCTCATTTTTTTCGACCGTTTTCAGTGTATTATTCTGTATATCTCAATCTACTGTTCCCAAGATATTTAACATTTTTATGTAAATCGGAATTGTTATCATCGATTCGTTAATCTTGTAGACTTTCTTACTTTAAACAGGAAACATAATTCAAGAAACAAAAGGATTTAGGGAATGCACAAATAGTGGATGTAATAAAGATTTTAATCTAAGATATACTCAAAATTCTGTTCATTTTGCACAGAGCAAGACCTTTACCTTAGATTCACGTACATTTTCGCTCTAAATAAATCATTTTGCAAAAAATTCGTTTTGGCCTAAATCTAATGTTAAGATAGTAATGCGATTGTAACTCAATAATTTGTGTTAAGTACATCTTGTGACTGTCAAATGATTTCTGTCTTTATATTTCATGCCTTTCAGTAAGGTACAGAAAATTAGCAATTATTATCCGTACCACATTATATTACCGAAGCGAAAAATTCTGTGCTGGCAATTGTAATATACTACTATCCACAAAAGAGGCAATGGAAACACGACGAAAAGCGCATTTTTTAATGTAGCTCAAAAATGTTAGAAAACGAGCCCGAATTTGTGTCAAGGACTTCACTAGTGCTTAGGACCAAATAAAAACAAAATCGTTATGTTCCTTCTCTTTGTGGTTTTTATAATTATTTTGGTCTGTTGAATCGAAAATGTGTATTGCTTTTCTTGATCACAATACCTAAAGCCTGCTAGATTAACAAAMTGCTATTAGGAWTTATACTTATGTTTTAAAATATCTTAACAGTTATTGAGAAAACGTTGAAAACGATATTTAATTAAATACTGTATTCAAAACAGCAGAACACCATAGCAGGTTTTATTTGAGAGAATAGTATTTCATTTACGTACAAATTTTCAATATTGACTCTCTTGTGCACAGTACGATCATTTCTAACCTCCATAAAATTCGCCAAATTATATAAAAGACGGCTGCAAAATGGCCAAGTGAAAAGTGAACAAACTCCCTGTGTAAGTATAAATAATTTTAAAATTTGCAGCTTTTCAATTTCAAACTGTAGGACTAAAATTTTAGTTTCTTGTCTTAGCATGAATGCTTCAAGAAGCGAGGTCTATGTAGTTTAGTGTACCAGTATGCTATAATACGAGGCATGTTTTTTAAGTAAGTACCGTTTTGCGATTCCGCCGCCGCAGCGCTACGGTCGGCGTTCCGCGCATGCGCGCTGGTTACCTACATCTCTTGTTTACGCACTGACGCCATTACAGTTTGATTCTTCATTMTATATGTTGTTTACTGAGTGTTTAAGATGCCTCCGACAATCGTGAGTCCCGCCGATTGTGAAGTACGGGCTGTTATACGATTTTTTAGTGCTAAAGGCGTAAAACCGATCGATATTCATCGTGAGATCTGTGAAGTTTACGGACAAAACATTGTGAGTGATGGAATGGTAAGGAAATGGGTGAGAGCATTTAAAGATGGCCGKACAAATGTGCATGATGAAGAACGGAGTGGGCGTCCTTCGGTCGTTAATGAAGATTTGGTGCAGAAAGTGAACGAAAAGGTGAGAGAAAACAGACGCTTTACAATTTCATCATTGTGCGACTGCTTTCCTCAATATTCTCGTAGTGTTTTGTATCGCATTGTGACCGAGAACTTGAATTACCGGAAATTGTGTTCACGTTGGGTTCCGAAAATGTTGACGGATTTGCACAAAACCCAACGTTTAGGCAGTGCATTGACTTTCCTTGAGCGGTACCAGAATGAAGGTGAAGATTTTTTAGATCAAATTGTTACTGGTGGCCTACGTCACACCAGAATCGAAACAACAATCCATGGAATGGCGACATTCATCATCACCCAAAAAAGTTAAGTTTAAGCAAACAATTTCTGCCCGGAAAATCATGTGCACAGTTTTTTGGGACAGAAAAAGAGTATTGCTAGTGGAGTTTCTGCCTCGTAATGAGACGATCAATGCAGTGTCTTATTGTAAGACAATCTGCGTCGTGCAATCCAGAACAAAAGACGTGGCAAGTTGAGTAAGGGTATCGTTTTGCTGCATGATAATGCCCGTCCACATGTGGCTAATTGGACCAAAGATCTCATCAAATCTTTTAAATGGGAAACTCTAGATCATCCTCCATACAGCCCTGATCTGGCGCCCAGCGACTACCATTTGTTCCTGCACTTGAAGAAACACCTGGGTGGTCAGCGTTTTCAAGACGATAACAAAGTCGAAACATTTGTGATATAGTGGTTAACAAGTCAGGCGGCAGAATTTTATGAGGAGGGTATTCAAAAACTGGTCCCACGTTATGACAAGTGCCTCAATATTCACGGAAATTATGTAGAAAAGTAGATTAAGGCACAGGCTTTCATGTAAGATAAAATTATTGCGATATCTTTGCACGTATTTTTTTAATTCCAAAACGGTACTTACTTAAAAAACATGCGTCGTATATTAAAATAAACTATACTTGTGGTTATATCTGCTAGCATAAGAATTCTTCAATAATTTTACCTAATATTTCTGAAAGATATGTACCTTCAAGGTAAAAAATGACTTACACTAAACTCGGCCTCACAAGAAAACTGAAAACACTGTCATGTTTGAAGAAACCGTAGTAATTTAGAACGTTGATTTACATAACATATAACCATATACGAGTATATTATGCAGTATAGTGAGTGAGTGTAAATTAAGGATGAAGAAAATAACTGCACTTAATCTAGTGGGCTAGATATTAGGGGATATGTTTTATTAAAATTCCTAGTACGACGACCACTTTATTACTTCACTTTACGAATTACATTTATCACTCGTATGGTCCAATTTTGCTAATCCAGGTTTTGGCAGGCTTAACTACCTGCACCGTTGCCTTTTAATACTATTAAAGTGAAACGTGTTCAGTGCAGCTCCATCACTTCTCGATTTTATAGCCTTATTACTTATTCTCCCGCGAAATACTTTACGAGAAGAAGGTTCTCATGTACCATTAAAGTTGCAAAAAGATGAAGAATTTTCTCGCCTAAACCGTGGGAGTTAGAAAATCCCACTGGAAGTAAATCGGTATTACGGCCTGCACAGTTGTATTTGTTCTCACGATGCTCTCTAAACCACTAAGATTGCTACATTTGTTGCAGATCGTCGGGGTGAAATACTGCAGCCCTTAAGCTTAACGACGTGTGATGCAGTCAGCATCCAGTCCGAGTATATCACTCTGCCGGCGTTCGCCTATTGTTTTTTTCTTGTTTGGTACAGCGTCTGCCTTATATCACGCTGTTGTCGGCTATATTACGAATACACCTACTATAATTTTCCATACCTGTCAGTTTCAATCGTGTCTGAGAAGGTTTCGTAGTATAGTAATGAATATTATGTACTGAAGCCTTTGACATTTCAACATTTCGCATCGTATACTTTAAAATTTTTTAGGGCTTGAGGCAAATGACAATATTAAATACAAAAATACACCACTCTTATTATAAAAAGTATTGGCTCGAATGTCTTCCTGGTACAGACATAATTTTGGATTTCTATACATAACTAGCACGTTGAAGTTCATAGATGTTTTCGTCGTAGTTAACAGTTTTACATCATTTGAATCCTTAACATACATATAACATTTACAGTTTATAAAGGGTTCCAAGTTTTATCCCTGAGTAACTTACATAGATTAAACTCGTACGAGTATTGTGTTTATTGTTCATAACCTCAGATTTCATAAGTCGCATCAAGGCTCAGCCAAAAGCTTCGCTATAGTCTGTGTAGAGATCAAATTTAGAAAATAATCCACTTAAACACTTTTTGTACACTTTCCTTTATTTAAATATATAATAACATACGGATAAAAAGTCCTCATCGCTGTTGTGCCGGCGTTGCAAGGTATTCAAGTAATGTGGTCACCAAAAACGATATTTTGCGAATATCCGTTTCCCTATGTGAACGTCCTTGAATCGCTCATGTAATACTCCTGGCGAATACGTCGTGAAGTGGTCGTGACTGTGTCTACCAGCCCATGGCAATTAGAAATGCTCTATTGTTTTGACAAAGGCTAATAATTCTAGCTCTAAATAGTGGGCTTTTTTCCATTGTCATTTTGTTGCTAAAATATGCAACATAATTTTCGCCAACGTTATTGATTTGAATCAGAATCCTTTCCAGGCCATCTCTACTTGCATATGTGTAGACTACTATTGGTAAGTGAGGATGGCAAATCTGCAGTATGAGTCTTGTAATACCTCATATAGTTTTTAAAAGTTTCTACAATTCTCTGTCTTTTTTGAATACTTTTGTTAGAGCTACAGACCAGATCAAGGAATGGACGTAAGTGTGAGTATTGTTCATATATTAAAATTGTAGGACATCAAATCTTCTTCTTGTCATTTTTACGTCACAATTAACTTAATGATTGCTTTCTATATATTTTAGTAGCGTCCAATCTGGCTTACGCTTTTCTACAAATCATTTCAATGAACTCTAATAATTGTTAAACTTCCGACATTATTATCAGGTTATGTGTATGTACAAAACTAACACTGCCTTACAGTCTGTCTTTCACATGCCTCGTTTATGTTACATCCATTTTCTGGTACAATTGTGTGGGAATATTAACTGTATAAAGATATCACATTATAACTTTACTACAGCGTAGGATTCCAGCAAACATTAGTTAGGAAATGCATCCGCTAGGAACATCTTTTCCTTAGAAAGAACTTCAACGTTTACTCATGCTCTAGCATCAACATAGAATTCTGGTTTCATTTGCATTTCATGAATGCAATATTACGGCAAATCAGAGAAACTGAACTATTGTAGGGGGTTTCAGCAATGTCGTTTTGTTGTAATTCATTCATTGGTCTTAACTCTAATGACACTGTTTAGCAGAATATATAAAGTATGGATTGGAAACGAACTTAGATACGCTCATAACTTAACACTTAAATTCTGTAATGTGATAGAAAAAAAATAATATAGTATACAGAGAAATGCGGTTTGGCTTCAAAATATTCTAAAATTGGTTTTCAATGTTATGCAGTGCTTGAGCTCTGTTGGTCCGCCCGGTATATCTTCTTCCGCAGTATATGTTTCTCCGTGCGTTATTGCATTTCTCGAATTCTTCGTGTTGTCCACGGAAATGGGAAAGCTGTCCTTCAGGCTGCTATCTGTAACGGCTTCCCGGAAAGTATTCATTCCACTTTTAGATTCTTTAAGGAGGTAATAGAAAATGGAATTCACTCCCCCATTTTGCTCTCCAAAATTGTCTTTTCGTAAGAATTATGTACTATGCATTTATAAATAAGACATATTTTAAAATATTACTCTGCTTTTAGTTAGATTAACGTTCCCGCTTCCATTACTGGACTTGAATATGACATGGTTTAAGAAAAGCTGAAGATACTTTCAGTTACTATTTTGCTTTCTTTTATATAAAAAACTGTTTAAATGGCTTTCTCTTGAAGTTTTGTGACAAAAGATAACGTCCTGCACTTGAGTCTAAACATAACTGTTTGATGATCATATATCAGCCTCACGTTTACCAAAATATGTTTAGTTTGCTTCGCACATACAGAGCCTGATATTTTTCATATGTCCTTTAGATTTTTAACATTTTCTTACATATAACATTGACACAGCTTTTGAATATGCCTACCTATATATGTATGTATTATGAAGATTTGATTACTAAATAAGAAGTAAAATTTAGTAAAGGATATGTACAGTATTACAGTAGCAAGCAACTTGAAATATTATTGTGCACTATAAATGTGCATGCATTCGTGGGCAGACAACAGTCCATATTTAATAACTTAACACTGAATCATAGTGGATATTCTATTGAATTATGTTCTACGAACATAATATCTATGCTAAGCTGTCTGCCGTAACCAACTTCAAGATAGATCTATTTTGCTGGCATTACAGCTCATCAATGTAGTTTAAGTCTAAAGCAGACAGGATGACATAGAACCTATATACCAAAGGCTCGATATGATGTTAGTAGAAAAATAGATAAAGCAATGAAGTGACACGATGACAGAGCTACCTTATGTTAAATGTCAATTTTTGTAACTGCGTTATTATTAAAATAAAAGGTGTTTTTGTACGATTATTAATTTCTTGCTATGTTTAGAATCGCTGTTAATAAGATAAAAACTAAAATCGAAGCGAATGCGTATGCGTGCGATTAATTGTTTTGGCGAGAAATATCAGCGTCGCGAGGAGATGCAAAAGTAGGCAATGAGTATTGATGTGTCATTTTTGACAGAGAGAAATGTTCTTGATTTTGGCTCAGTGAGAGCGAGGTCTTTGGCCATGATGTGCCTCAGGCAGTGAGAGTAAGGTCTTTGGCCATAATGTGCCTCAGGCAGTGAGAGTAAGGTCTTTGGCCATGATGTGCCTCAGGCAGTTTTAAACCCCTAGCGCAGAGTGCCCGGTTAACAACCGTGGTTCCTTCGAGTGGGTGACTTGCATTCCGGGGGGTAATGCGGGCTGCTCGAATGACATAGTTCTGGTGGAGAGGGTAGTCTTATTAGGTGCCCCCGATCCGGGCTATTGGAATGCGACCCTATAGGCCTTAGGGTGAGCGTTCGGGGAAGCCTCTACTATCTCAGGTTGACACTAGCTAGTTGTTGAAGAGAGAAAACTAACAAGGTATTCATAACCACCATTGACTAATGATGTAATCTCAGGGATGAAGCCATAGACAGGACAAGGATGAGGCCTTGGGGTGAAAACCCCTCTGTGAGTCTTAACTGTATCTGTTTGAGTTTAACGGATGAGTAACTTATGTTTTGTTTTTGCATCTCCCGCGCATATGTGAAACCGCCTTGTCTGTCCACCGGAGTGACCGCATTGTTATGACCCACGGATGAAGGCGGTGATAATGTAAGTTTTTCTTGATTATTCCCGCATTAGTTTTTCTATGTTTTTCACTTAGTCATTGCGACAATATAGTAACAACATACTTACATATATTTCATAAAATTTATGGCGATTTTACATTTATTGACAATTTTTCTTTTTTTTCATTAAAATCGTCTTACTAAATGCAAAGTTATTTTTTCAACGGCTGCTTCTAATTAAGTCTGAAAGTTTGTAAGCTGGTTATTTCTGTTCAAAATTGTTTTAACTGCTGTAAACAGAGATCGTGGCAATAAATATTCATCGAGCTGGAAAGCTGTTGTGAACATTGGGTGCGCTTTGTTGCATCCCGTGACAATGTTTGTAGCAGAGGTGCACATTGCCTTTATTTACCAAAAGGACAACTTCAACAGCGGATTTAATTAATCTGGGGAATGATCGCCTAGCGCAGCAGCGTGAATGCATCTGGTAGGTAGGACTTTACCGTTACAATCCATCAAGGGCGGATCCAGCTTTCAAATCAGGGGGGGTCCCCTAGTTAGGAGAGGCTAAAATTTTATTAAAATAATCTAATTGGAAAAGAAATAGTATATTATTGTTATAAGTCGAAATAATTTTAGTCAAATAGCAAAATTAATATTTCTTTTTTTCTCTCGAAAAACGAATTGTGACTTCAATCCACTTCAGTCGGTATGTTTCTCTAATGGTGAAGTCCAGTTCAAAAATTCATTGAGTGCACAAATGAAGCTGACAATCACGAGTTGTTTTTATCTCATTAAAGAAATGAATTCGGATTTGAGTAATGGAGAAAACAATCAATAGTAAAAAAAATAAAATCGTCACAGGTAAGGCACTAAGGGTTGACATTCATTAATTATTAGCTGTGCCTTCGTTTTTATTAGCAAATTTACAAAAACAAGCCATCTTTTATACAAAGAACACGATATCAAAGCACTACGTGACACACATGATAGATTAAAATATAACTTCCTTTAGACATCTTAGGATTACATCATTCAATATGGCTTCTGACGGGCAGGCAATGCGCGCATAGGAAGCCGTGGAAACTTAAAATGTACTGCTGAAGTTGGGTCGTTCTTGGGCAAGTCTTTCGATTTTAACGATTCATGCCTTGATTCGTTTGATTCGACTCACAGCTAATGAATCAATCGTTTAAACTTGAATTACAGTTGATGCATGATGCACATAAGAACCCTTAATCAATTAAGATCAACCTACTTGTGTCGTTTGAGAAATGCGGAATGTAAGACTTGTTTACCTGTTTTCTACGAGAATAATGCGGTTTGTAACTGTACCCCCAACTAATGTAAACGGTGATTGATACTATGTTGTCATGGACGGAAAGATGTCGAAACATATGGTTTGTCTTTTGTGTCCCAAAGAAGTAGGAAAATCGTTTGGATACCCCGATTACTTACTAATGTATATATTAATCAAGTATGTGATCCAGATATCAAAATTTTTTTATGAAATTAAATTTTTAATGTATTCGATAATGCAAAAGTCAACAAAACGGAGAAATTAGAAACAAATTAATTACCCTTTTAGCATGTACCTAATAGACTTTAGCCATAATATACTCATCTATATTTTCTACTCAAAAATCTACGCCCAAGTGCTTTATCTAGAAAATTGGGTATTACGCGTAAATAGCAATAGTAAAATCACTGAAACAAAGGTATAATAATTATCAGCAAATACCAAACCATTATAATTCTACTATACATACTGATTTGTTAAGTATGCTTTTTTATCGTTAAAGCAATAGTAAATAAAATGAAATGTTAACACTGCTACAGTTACTGGTTATGCTACACACTTTGCAGCTCCCTTTAACAAGGCCTTACAGCTCTGTAACTCGTTTTTGATAATGATTCATGAATGATTTGAATGATTGGAATCTACGCGATTGAAGGAACGATTTGATTCGAATCAAAAGTCTCAGCTCTAGTGTTTGACATTAGTATTAAGTAATGGGATTTCTATAGCAAAGCGTTAGAAGTAGCATTGTTTTTATGTATACCCTTCCATCGACATTTCGAAAGTCACGTGTTCTATATAGCTAAACAGTCAAAAATCCAACGCCGTCATACAATTTTCCCCCAAAATTATGTTGCCGCTCGTTACTCTGCGAATAAATTGCGACGTTTTTGATTAAAACGGATAATAGTGCGTGTTGTTGATGGATGTATGCACTCGCCATCATAGAAAGTACTACACCCAGCCCAGGCCCAGGGGGGGTCATGACCCCCATGACCCTCCCCCTGGATCCGCCCTTGCAATCCATTGGCAATCAGGCAGTATTAGAAAATATATTTATTTTCTAATATTCGTTTCAAGTTTGCTTTAATTTCTACCAACAGAATCAGAAAAAACCCTATAGCTCTGTACTATAATACTTATCTCATAATGCTTCCATTGGCATTAATGAATATAGGAACACAAGTATGGCTTCAATTAACCACCTCAATTTCAATTCTTGGAAACTACAGTGCTGCTCAAGACAAACGAAAAACTGCTTTAGGTAAAAGTTGCTTCTGCTACTGCGTGACCTGCACTAAATTCATTGTTAAAGGTCTAGGTAGTTTTTGCCTTGTTACTTAAAAATGTTATTAAAGAAGAAAATGCTTTTTCGTCTTGAAATTAAGTAAGTAAGGTAGGAGGAAGACATTGAATCTTTTAGGCTCATTTACTAAATCATACATTTGATGTTTCTTTTAACATTTTGGAATTCTTGCTTATGCTAGAGTATTATAGCTATTTAGTAGTCTTTAAGTATAAATACCTAGATTTTTAGAACAGAACCGTACAAAAATAAATTAATTGCCTTTTGCTAATATTTGGAACATTAACAAAAGTTATGGATAAATAAAGAGAAGTCAATATTCTACTTCTATGCCATATTTTAAAGAAATATGTTTAGGAAACGGTAATAAACCCAAATTTGTATAATAGCTGTCGTTGGCAAAAGTACTAGCTCACTAAGTGACGCAGCCTGATTTTTAATTCTGTTGTTATAAATCTGTAGGGATTAAATTCTGGCGCAACTAGAGACATCAGAGCATTTTTATAAAGCTTTGTGGTCTGTGCATACTCACAAGTGTATGCGCTCATTCCTTTGTTGTGGGAATTCCGATGATTCCTAAGAGGTTTTATTGCAGTTTTGCTCTTTGTGTATAATATAATATATGTGCGTAGAAATGAAAGAATCCGGAAATGTTTCTGAAATGTCCGCATGCGTACTACAAACCTGCCGTGCCAAAAGCATACACATGTGATGGTAAACAAGGCAAAGTTGCCGTCTAAAAATTGTGTATATATCTTTAATATGTGCAATATCATTTTGAAGAATACTTAATGTGTGGAACTGAGAATTGAGCGTTTAGTTTTTCAAGCATTATATAACTGATGATAATGGGACAGCAACATATTTGTTAACTAGAAAACCATTTTAATAAATACCGTTACATTTAATGGCGAAAAAAGAGAAATATTTTATAGCAAAATGGATGGCAATTCTTTCTGTCACCAGTGAATTGACACCATCACAAAACCACCTAGTTGCCTTAATGGGTACTACGTCCTAAAGGAAGTGACCTGTAATCTGACAAGTTGGCATACACCTGAATACATCAACCTGACAGCAGACCCCACGGCACTTTTTGCTGACGGGCAAAAACCGACKTACATGCCATGCTGTCTTTTCAAGACGATTAATCAATGAGATCTTAAAATAACTGTAGTTAACAGGAAAATTAGATCTACATTGTAATACTTTGCATGACAGAATCAAAATAGCCGCCGGACTAAACGAAAAAGGTGTGACTGGTATGTAGAGCAAATAAGGGCAAGCAAGTTTCATAACCATTACAAAATTCTCCATTATTACATCATAGATTTTCTAATTTAGAAAGAAATTTTACATTTGCTAATKTTTTGCTTGCTATTTTGTATCCAGTTGTACCGACCGGAAGTTTTCCGCTTTGTCGAACATTGAAATTCATTAAAGGATTGCAAAGTCGGAAGAGGTACATCATTCTACCGTTTGCCGTGTGTATCCAACTCCAAATGGCGGCGGTTTAATTAAACCTTCATGTAACGGCGTTCAGACCCAAAGCATTCCAAAGTTTTTACATTCGGGACAGCGGCATTCCAATTTTGTGCAGAAAAAACGAAAACCAGTGTTGATTTTTCCACAGGCATCTAGATTCAAAGTAGACTGTAGCTTTAGCAGCAAATTATTATAAAAAATCATTCAAAGGGATGTTTTTTCCTGATTTCAAAAATGTATCGCACTTGTACAATTTATTGCTTCTGAGTTGAGAAAAGTGTAAATACAATAAATGAGCCTAACAGAATGAAAAGAATGAAAACAATTTTCTTCTTTTTTAAAATGGACAAGTTCTGAATTTCTGCCGTGATTTGTCTTTTTAAATCTTCTGCATTATGTGGCTGATCAGCACAAATGTGATTTTTCAGATAACTCCACAGGCAAAAAATCAAGCGGCGTCAGATCAGGTGACGTGCTGGACATTACATCGCTCCGCGCCTACCAATCTATCTGTCTTCAAATATCCACGAACGTTGACTGCAAAATCGGACGGTGCACAATCTTGCTGAAACTATATCTGTTAAGAAAGATGCGTAGCATTTTCACGATTAAGGAACAGGCGAATAAGTTCTGGTATAATGTGTTACCGCAAGAGCTGTACATATTTGACCGCATTCAAATTGCCATCGATGAAAAAAGGCCTAATAATGTGCTCACCGATAATATCACAACAGACATTCACTTTCTGAGGGTGTTCTGTGTGGACTTGTTCCATCCAACACCTTCAACACCGCCGGTTTCGTCAAAGCGTTGCAATGTTTTAATAACTCCTGATCTGACAGTTTGTTCACGATCCTCATGAACTATATTGTAGAGTGCAACTACTTCCGAGTAACTTCGCCTTCTATCTTCATAACCAATCATCATCAAATGTTCGATGCGATCATGTTCAGTTAATTGAGGCACTGCGATTATAAACAACAAAGTGAATGAAAATTATCACCAGTAACGAAGAAAATTGACACTTGGAGTTTTTATTCTTAGTTAGTGATAACGAATATGGTTTTTATCCCAAAGTTTTTTGCAAAACCCAAGTTTGTTATCACACTTTTTTTAACTCAGAAGCAATAAATTGTACAAGTGTGATGCATTTTTGAAATCAGGAAAAAATATCCTTTTCATTGATGAGCCTTTTAGCCCCCTTTCTGACACGGAGCTGAAAGAATTCCAGAAAATTCATTTTAATTACCCATAGGCTCGTGCATAGTTTAAAAAAATCGGTTGAACAGAACCTGAAATATCCTGCTGGTTACATACTTTGTAGCGACCCATTAATTTTAAGCAGTTCATGTGCTTGAAACTATGCCAGCTTACTTCACAATTAGCAGTTAGGAACAAATTTATCATCACGGATTATCCTAAAGCTCTAAGCAATTGTTTTCTACTCACCTTTTGTGCAACTAAATGATTCTAAAACTTATTTCCCTTTATGCCCGTCTGTAAGTGCACCGTACTGAAGGGATTGTGCTTTGAAATATTAGCAGCTAACAGATTCCCAGAAGTAAGGAAGAACCTCTCTTACAACTATTAAGATTTATTACATCCACTTGTACCGACGAGAAACAACGCTCTGCATTAGTGAACAAATTTGCCCAGTTTCGTTCACTGTATATGCAAGTTAAAGGGAACTCTACAAAGATGTGGTAGATCTAACATTGGAAAATATACAGCATAAATAAGGCGTCCTAAAATTAATTAACAATCTCCTAGGATACAGCCAATGAAATGATTGCCAATTCAATCTTCTCAGGCTTCGCGAATAGTACCTCAATGAAACCTTGTCATTTCTCTATAATTCTTTTACATTCACATACAATATGGTATAAAGTTTCATATTCCGCTATATACTTCCGACATGTATAATCGTATGTTATACCAATTCTATATTTTGAAAATGTCTGTGTTTCTCCTTGCAATTTTAGCATTGTTCCCAGAATTGGCAATCGTCATCCACCACTCGAGGTTCACATTTCTGTTGATTGGTCCTTCCTAGAGTTAAGAAGTAACATTTCATTAAAATGTAATTTTAGGCTCTATACCATTTGATAAATGGTTATCTTTCCTATGTAGACTGGAATCAAGTGTTTATCTTTGACAACGTCAATAATAACCTTGAGGTTTTCCATGATATCGTGTTCATAATTAAAGAATTATTTCAGTGCAGGACATCAGGGTTTACCGGCTTATTTCTTAAAATTATGTAGGCCATTATTACATCATTTCTTTTTCAACAATCATTAAATTAAAAAAAAATAGAAGCTCCCATTATTATTCCTTTACGTAAAGCTGGATCAAAGAACGATTTAAAAGATTAGCGCCACTCCGCCCCACATGCTCTATTTCTTCGTTATGCAAGATTATGGAATCAATCATTGCCGATCAATTACTTCAAACATATGAAACCTAGATTTCACTAGATATCTAAATTGCATATTTACATCAACTATGTTGTAAAATCTTTCGAAAAGGGCATTCAAGTGTATTTTTGTAAAGCATTTGATCGTGTTAATATCTTAAAAAGCTTAGAGGACTGTGTGTACTCATGGCTTGAATCCTATCTTACTAATAGAGTTCAAGCCGTCAACTTAAATGGTATCATTTCAAGACTGATACCATTTAATTATTGTCATTTATAAATGACATTAAGACGTGCTTTAAATATACTAGATACTTACTATTTATTTCTATTGAAATTCAAAATTAAAATGACACTATCAAAGTGCAAAAAGATCTCGATGCTTTATGGATATGGTGTATTTCCAATAATATATCATTAAATTTATCAAAGTGTGTCGTTATTATATTCGCTATAAAGAAGATTGAAAACTGATTACCTATAATTAAATTATGTGAAAGTTTGAATAGGTTAGTCCTTGAATACGGTGGAATAATAGCATTGAGCGAAAATGTAAATTTGATTTTATTTAAACTGAATATAAGTAAAGATAACTAATCCTATCAAGAGCGTTTGAGATTGGGTGGTCTACAGTCTTTGAAAAGGCGTGAGCAAAATCATATTATCTTAGTTTACAAGATTTCTGATAGTTTTATCGACGGTCCAGATCTGCTTCTGTTGTTTAATTTGAGGATTCTGGGTTATCCAGCTTGTATTCAGGACTTGCTTGTAACTGATAGTCATCGTTCAAGTTATGGATACAATATACCTATGGATAAAGTTTCACGTCACTTTTAAACGAACTATGTTCTGAGATCAATATATTCATCTGTAGTCTTCACCCTATAAAGAAATCTTTAAACATCTTTGTCGAGATTAATTTTTATTTCTTGTTGTTTATTATATTTTATTGTACATTTCTGTATACTCTATGTTACGTGTAATGGGGTTTCACCTTTTTGGCAGTGAAGTTTATTTTTATTATTATTACAAAAACGCTGGTAGTCCATAAAAATGCACTAGTTATTTTCAATTAGCACAGCAAACACTTGCTAGGTATAAACGTAAACAACTTTATAAAGAAATGAGTTGGTACCTAGATATTACGAAAATTTGTTTACATACGTACTTTTTCATTATGACGATCCCACTACCCTCCATTCAACTATATGTACATGCAATATCGTTGCTCCCCGTGCTCTTCACTGACAAGGATTATGTTTACAACATAGTTAGATGTGGGTGTGCGTGTCACTTTAATGGATCCTGTAGGTACACAGACGGTGAGAGGTGTTGAATCGCCTACTTGCACTCCCAGCATCATAACAAGTAAAGTGACTCGAATTGCATGCGCTCAACAAAGAATTCCTTTTGTACAGACATACCTAGCACGTGTTCGGATGCTGTATTTAAATTTGTTGTTATATTCTATCTTAAAACTTGAAACCATGACTACGAGTAGACTAGCTGTACACATAAAACATTTCACACGGTTGTACTGCTCATTACTGACGTTCTTTATAGGTAATATTACGCCCTTTGATGGTCAGCTATAATTTCCCAACGCCAACGCCTGTTTATAATCTTGGTCACTGCCTATACTGCAGGAGAGACGTAATTGTATAGCAGAGATACCAAAAGCCTTGTTATCTAGTAGCAGCGTGAACATAACTTGTAATACTGCAGATAATAATAATATTGCACTAGCTCCAACATCCGACCCTCAGCTTTATATTACCAGCTCTGAACGTTTGCAGCTAATTTTCTTGTCGCTATGTCTTGCGTAGTTTGTTACAATATTAAGTTGTACTTGTGTGCCCACATAGCAATAATGATAATAATAGCATTTATTGTCCTGTATATCCTAGGTTTAAGAAAGTAATATCGTAAAATAGGATATTACTCGTTACACGATGCCATAGTGTAGGTGCATTATAAAACATACAAATTACTGCAGGTTGTGATATCAGATAGTAACGTAAAATATGAATACTCACTGTTTTATTACATCTTAACTAGTTTAAGGGGTGCGCACATAATTAGGTATACCTATCGTTTGTGTCAAAATTGTATTACTTACTAAATACATATGCCTTTACAATGTGACTTTTCTAATGCTGCTGTTAACTGCACATCTTTTGTAAAGTTGTTTTTAGTTATTAAATCATTTTAGTAGGTTTGACTGCTTATCTAGTACACATTGCAAAAACAACCGAATATACAGGCACCGATATTCCATTAGTTCTTTTTCTTTTGAAATCGAACCGTTTTCATTTTTCGAGTGACACGATAAGTGCCGGCGAAATTAAACCTTTGCTAGCCACACAAATTTTGATAACCCATTTATGTGTAATACAAGAAATGCACCCTGTATTTCCTAGTTTACTCTTTTTTTTGCGATAGATTTTGAGTGACATCGCTCAATTAATACCACACGTAATAGTTTTTATTTTCCAAATTAAAAATCCGGCTCCAATTCAGTGAGCGGGCACAAAATCACTGCGACAGTTTCATGACGAATTAAAATGGTAGTGAGCGCTGAGAAGCTACTTTAAGATTAAGATGTTGTTTATAAGTTACAAATATTTGACGGCATGGTACAATTGTATCTACTAGAAAGAAAACATTTTTTGACATATCAGTGCGTTACTGTGAACTGAATAGACGATTGTTACTTCTACCTGACAAGTGTTAAGAGCTTTTTTTAACAAAAACTTCCACAGACCACCAATGTACCATCAATGCCATTGTCCAATGTCGTTACCTTATTTTTTTTGAAATTCAGCTTGTATGTGCCAAATTTAAATGTATAAGGGTAAGTCAAAATTTGGTCACCGAAACAAAATACCTTATTCAAAAGTGCAAGCAAAATTGACCGAATTCCGCTGGCCTCTACGATCCTTTCGCTCCCATTTTATTCGTCCTACATTCCTTAAGAAAGTTCATCGTGGAGGACAACGGAAAGGGGGTAAGTGGTTATCATTAATTCTAAAATAGATTTTCTCGTGCGTTCTGCGTAACAGTTGAATTCCAAACCGGCACTAAAAGAAATTGTGCCCAACCGGTACCGGACACACATTTAATTAAATGCCGATGTAAAAGTATATAGTGGCTTATTATTGTTTCTCGGATCTTTAAGAAGTGGTCAGAAAAATATTAAGAATGAACCATCGCCTGACCATTGCACGTCAACTTTGATTTAATCAAACATTCTGTGAAAGCGTTGGTAGCTCAAGATGTCAGTTCTTCAAGAATAACTAACTGATGCTGAAATAAAAGAACAAAATTCGATATAAAAAAATTTTATGGTCCCATCTTTGTATCCAGTCTAAATTAAAGTCAAACTAAAAGAAAAGTAGGTACGCGTTTAAAAGAACACATACGTGTTTTGACTAAACACACAAATGACTGATAAAATGAATATTTTACAAAGATAAAAACAAAAAAAAGATAAAAGAATCTATAGACATTTCTAGGAATACTAATTATTTTAATAGGGATTGTGGAGTTGGGTGACATTTGAAAGGCTATTTTGTAGTTATCTTTTATAAGCAGTTCGTTTTTGTTTGAACTCGTGCCAGACGTCTTGACAAAGATTACGGCGTAATCGAAACGTCAGATTAATAATTTTCTGTCCGTGTTTTATAGTAACAGCGATCCTTTCGAAAACATATTATCTAACATTATGGACGCAGGAAGCATTCATTCTCGCATCCATGGTTGTAGACCTCTATGTTCAGAGAAATACAGTAAGGGCTAGCTAAAAGTGAAAAACCAATCGATGTTGTTTTAATGTAAAATACATTGTTTGTCATTAGTTAAGAGTATTTTGAGTATACTAATAAATACGAGGGTGAATGCTTTCAACGTCCATAATATAAGACAATATTTTCTCGGAAAGATCGCTGTCTCTTGAAAACACTGACAAAAAGTTATAAGTCTCTTTTGTTTACGATTGTAAGGTACCTAAATTGTATGGTTTGCCCAAAATCCATAAAACCAATGTCCCGTTAAGACCTATAGTCAATACGATTGGCAGTCCTTATTACAGATTGGCAAAATTTTGTGCTAACTATCTGAAGCCTTATGTAGGAAAAACCAGTAGTTTCATCAAAAATTCTTCAGACTTTATTGATATTATAAAAGGTTTAAGTATTTCAGAAGGTGATATTTTAGTTAGTATTGTCGTGGTTTCTTTATTTACGAAAGTACCCATCCCTGAAGCGATAGATATAATCAAATCCAAGCTTATAATAGCGATCCCCTAGGTGACAAGATAGCCAGATTATCTGAACATTGTTTAAAATGTACTTATTTCTTACGGAACGATAATTTTTATGAACAAAAATCAGGTTGTGCAATGGGTTCACTTCTAAGTCCTGTAGTAGCCAATTTGTTTATGGAAAATTTTTAACAGGTAGCGATAAACAGTTTTCATTTTAAGCCGAAATGTTGGTATAGATACGTAGATAACACTTTTGTTATTTAACCCCACGGTATAGAAGGGTTGGGTAGGTTTCTAATTCATTTGAACAGTCAAAATCCTAACATAAAGTTTACTATGGAATTAGAAAGCAATGGTAGTTTACCTTTCTTGGATGTCCAAATTTATAGAATGAACACTGGAAGTTAGGACACAAGGTTTACAGAAAACCAACACACACAGACAGATATTTACATGCCACATCCCACCACCCTCCCTCTCAAAAGAATAGTCTTATAAGGACGTTATTTGTTAGAGCACAAAGGATTTCAGACGAAAGTTCTTTAGGAAAAGAAATATATCATCTTAAATCAGCGCTAATGAGAAATGGTTACAGCGGTAAGAATATTTGGTCAGTTTTTAATAAAGGTGCTCATCAAAATCAAATAAATTCTCAGCCAGAACAAAGTAAATTGAAGTTGAGTTTACCTTATGTACAAGGCGTTTCGAAAAAATTGAAGAGGATGCTTAGAGAACACGATATTTCAGTTATTGATAGTACATATAGTAATTTAGATAAAATTTTAAGTTCTACTAAAGATAAAGTACATTTAGAGCGTGAAGGTGTTTACAAAATTACTTGTTCTTGTGGCAAGTGTTACATAGGTCAAACTAAAAGAAAAGTAGGTACGCGTTTGAAAGAACACATACGTGCTACTAGGCTGCAACAGATAGATAAATCTTCCGTAGCTGAACACTCATATTTGACTAAACACATTATTGACTTTGATAAAACAAAAATTTTACATAAAGAAAAATATTGTCACAAATGTCTAATAAAAGAAGCTATAGAAATTTGTAGGAATACTAATAATTTTAATAGGGATTGTGGAAATTATGCGTTATGACTATTTTCTTGATCCATTATAATTTCGCTAGCGCCCAAGAACCAGTGTATTATATTTTATACCCAGTAGAACTATTTTTTAAAATAATTGTTGTGTGAAGTCATATATGAAAACTGTATAGGTAGTTATAAAAATAGGTTTCGTCATTCTCTACATAAGCATATATTGAGGTGCTGCACATTGATCTTACATTGGATACTGTGTAGAATCAAATGCTTTATAATAAAATAGTTCTATTATAAATATAAATATAGCTGCACACCATCCGAAGATGATGAACCTAAAAATCGCCGACAGCGTATTTAGGGTCAACGCGCTGCGTTTTGTAAAATCTTCATTATCAGCCAACACATTTCCCCGAATTTTCATCTCTTCAACAGTCATTTTTCGCCACTGGAGAGGAATTCCAGCTTCCGCAAGACGATTCAATATCGTTTGCAGACGAGGAAGCAGGGGTGAACCGTACTTAACTATATAGCAAACAATCGATGGCATCGGTCTTTCCTCCATTTTCCTATAAAACTGCTGATTGTCGACGAAATTCTCCTTCTGCGAAACAGCGTAGGTGGCAATATGATCTTTGCAGATAACGGCGCACTGCTTGTGTTCGTTTATTTCATTTATTTGTTCGGATTCCTCCATAGAAACAATTTTTGGTACTATAGTTTTCTTGAGTTCATCGCTCAGGCTCCGATTCAGCATTCTCTTGAAACGAATCAGAGTGTATATTTTCAGATTGCTTTCACCGAGCTTTTGTAGGGTATCTATTTGTTGTGGTTTAATTGGTACAGTTAGCATACTCGTCATTCGCGATTGGTAAGCCGCGTTGAAGAAGAACGATATTCCGAAGTAAACTAAAACGAATGCCTTTATCAGACGAGCGCTGCCGACCCGCATGCCATACTGACCCATATTTATCGCGACCACATCTAGCAGAGTTCCGGTAAAATCCACTGACCTCGCGGTTTTCCACGATATAGCGAACAGACACATCCAAAATATGAGCGCCGTAGCGAGGAATGCCATCCAGACCGCCCAGTTAAAATTGTTTAGAAACATCTTCACGTCAGTGTCTCTGATCACGGGAACTAGGCACGTTAAGTCGTCTCTGTCATGAGGATATGTTGGCTCGACGTAATCCTGGAATTCATCCTTGAGAAATCTGGAGTTAAACGCCACCAAAGTTTTGCCCCTAGCTACGTCCCTAAATACTCCGGTGAGTTTGGATCTGTTCAAGTTCTCCCCGTAGTCCACCGTGTCACTGGGTGCTATGAAATAAAACGACGCGTTCAGGTATCGCATGATCTCCCGGGCTAAAATTCCGTCTCGTCCTTTATAAGAATTGCCTACGGGTATTGCATCCATAACGTTCGTAAACATGGATATGTTGATGTGATAACCCATCAAATTGGTGTATTTTTCGTAGAACAGCTTGCGGCTATCCACTGTTATAACGTCTACGGCTGGAAAGGGATTGTATGTGAAGGCTTTAATGCTGTTGTTGTGAAATATAAAAGCCACGTTTATGATTTCCTTTGACCATAATTTGATACTATTCTGTTTCAGATCTTCTAAGTATTCAACTTCGTAGTCCTCTGGTATTAAAATTAAAATTCTATCTCGGTTTCTCCAGAAATAAACTTTGCGTAATTTTTTCATTACTAAAAGAGTTCTATCCAAGCTACTGGTTATAACTAGATATATCTTAGATTCTTCAAATGTCTTTCGTGCTTCGTAGGCTTCATGCAATCTCCCGTTGAATGTTTTAACAGAATCGATGTCGATGTTATAAACAGCAATCTGCAATCCGTATATGGTATCAACGACTTGCTGATCTTGTTGTCCATCAGTGAACAAGATTATACTTCGAAACCGAAAAATCTGAAAAATATTTCGCAAATAATCCTTAACTATTTCTATGTTTCTACATGAAGCAGTTTTGTTAATCAAAACATTTGCACCGTCCTCTACGGCCAATGCAACTAAAACTACTAACATCACATATCCAGCCTTCATGTTCACATCTGGGTGGCAAATAGTTGAATAACGTCATTGCTATGGTTTATATAGTTGGCTAAAATGTCATGCATTAGGTGAAATGTTTGTTCCACTCCGTTCAGTAAATATGTTCTACATTGTCATCCATAGTACTCATATATATTCATTTATCACCGTTGTAAGTGTTTTATAGCTAGATGCTGGTAAAATTGAAGATTACTTGGGGCCTTGTGCTGTTATTTTTTTTTCAAAAATTAATATTTACTGGTAATTTAACAGTATTTTCATACGTGGATTAGCAAAGCTAGAGAATAGCTCATAGATACATAAAAAGGTAAATGGAATATATCTGTAAGCCTGGTAAATTAATAAAAGGTTTTTGCTTGCTTTTATAATGGTATTTTTAATGCGTTTAATAGTTTTTGCAATTCCCGCTATGCTCGATGTGAAAAACTTGAGCTAAACACGTTAGTAAGGTAAAAGATAAGCAGGGGATTCTAGAAAATATTTATATTTATAATACGTAAGGGTTGGTATTGGTTTTATAGACTACAATGGCGGGTGGAAACGATTCATCATCAATGCTCCCTATGGGAGAAAAATTTGAGTGAAATCCAGAAACAGGTCAGCTTTATTTACGTCTACCAGCTATTATCCCTAGGTTTTGAATACGAAAGGGCAGTCGAATAATACCTCATTTTGAATGTCCTTTAGAGCCCTCTTTTGAAAATGCATGGGGAAAAAACAATCATTTTTTTTTCGAAAATTTTTAATTGTGTATAAAAGCGGTTTGTGAAATTACATAGTTTTTTAGCTGATCATTTTTTTTAAGTGGCTTTCATCAACCTCACTACAAACTCTTGAGTCGTGCATTTGAGCTTCCCTCAAGATATCTGGAGTTAGCTGCTGCCACAAAGGATACTGGTTGCGTTTTAAACACCTTCAAGGAGTGTTCCCAAATGAAAACTTCTGGGGTGTCAAATCTGGACCTTTCTGTGGATTCAATAGGTCATTCCCATCCAATCCAACGCCCATAGAAATTGTTATTAAGGAATTGCCAGACATGAGAAGCATAATGAGCAGGTATTCCATCCTGCTGAAGAACTAGTCGATCCTGATTCAACACCTCATCTAGAAGAAATTACTTAATAATATTTCAGCTGAAACTTTAAGATATTTTGGCTTCGGGGTGACTACTTCCCGCAATTAACATTAGGTAATTTTGAACTTTCAAGGAAATGACAATTTTTCATCGTTCGTTTCGCAACAAAAACTTAATTTTCTAATTTTTCGAAAAAAATGATCCTTTTACCTTCCTATACATATCCAAAGAAGGCTTTGGAACACCTTTGAAATGAGGTATTACTCTTACCTCTTCAAAATTTAAGGATGAAGACTACCAGAAATAGGTTGAACCGACAACTTCAAATGCTGCATCAAACGTCATTTTCCTTTTCTGTGGAGCTCTGAATTTTTTATGCTTGTGTTTGATTTTTTCGAGTATTGACTTAGTAAATCGCAAGGTTAAGCGATGCATACGATGAATTTCTACAAGAGAACCAGTTTTGGATGCCATATTTTTGAGTATATGAAAAAATACAGCAACCTACGAATAACGATGAACAACCCACACAATTTAGAAAATTTTCTAATAAAGTGCAGACAGCACCAAGTGTGTACTACTACAATTAATAAAATAATTCACGACACATACTAGACTAGTTTTACAATACACAAAAAGTATCTAATAATAAACATTTCCGCATTATAAAAAACACAACTATAAATAAAATTCAAAAACAAATCACAAACAAAAATTAGACGCACAGCAAAAACATTACACACATTTTTGAATCAAAAACATATCTCACACAGATATACTACAGGAAAAAAGCATTCATACCTAATCACAAAACAAAGTCAAATACAATAAACAAATTTATAACAAATCTCGAAAATTACATACAAATACTACCTACTGATGACACCAACAGCATAAGAAACCAAATAACACACCATACACAATCTACAAAAATGCAATTAAAACCAAGAGAATTAATCAACAAGATAAAAGAAGACAAAACAGTACATAAAATAGAACCCACAAGGAACAATATTAAACCCAGACAAACCTAACACGACTTTAATCATGAAAAATATCTCAACGACAGCGAAACATAGCATAAAATACCAAAAGACGATGCATTGCACAAAAAAGAAATAATGTAATTATAAAATAAATGAAAAATTAAACAACAGCATCAATTAATTAATTACAATTTTGGTTTCAGGTATCCCTTCAGAAAAAATGATTGGTGCCAAATCTGGGGAATGGACAAGGTGTTCGGTGGAGCCGCGAAGTTCCTGAATACATAAGGTAGGTGTCTTGACTTGCCCAAAGGTCAGATTCTTCAGAAATATTTTACCCCGTCTGAATTATTGCGTTCTCCACTATATTGAAGTATACAGTTGATTAAAGAACGAATCGGTAATAATATAGTCGAACCGTTTTAATTTTTATGTATGGAACTAGCATTTCTTGAGAATTTTTACACTTACGGCGAACACACGTCACAAGGTGGTAGATTCTGGTGTTACAGCTCGTCTTAACTATATACTGGCTCTAAGACGCCAGGTTCGTTGTCACCCAGGTCGACTTGATTTTGCTGTTGTGTCAGATTGTTGTCTCTGTCAAATTGACAAATAGATTATTACAAAACAGTCAAAGAACTACTAATATGAGTTGTAATTTGTAAGTTATGAGGATGGTATTCAAGAAAATGTATGCACAGCGTTTATTTGAAACTGGATTAGTTTCAATAAGGTATATGTGACACAGGTTTGTTTGAAGTGGTTAATTACCATATAGTATGTACACTACCTTCAAGAAGAAAGGCACACAATAAGGCATTTGACGAGGTCTTCTTAACATATTATAATCCTGTAGCTACACTTCACCTAGTTCCTATATATTGATCCTGAACGATAGAAAGCACATCCGAGTTGTCTATGCAAGATTCTATGAACTATATTAAAAGTAGGTACATAAAACTACAAAGATATTTTGCAGTAAATAATGCTATTTTTCAGCATTATTATCTGTTGGTTACAATAAAATGTTGGTGGACCAAGACTACAGGGAAATAAACAACAAAAAAGTTAAACTGAACGACTGAAGCTATTGTTATAATAAGTCCACTATAACAGCGGTGCCAGTTATAATGCGATGAGCAATTCACTTTACATAAGTATTTCCTGTGCTTATGTATATCTCTACTCAGGATTCCTATAGAACTAGTAGTTTTTGAAGCAAAAATGAAATAGCATTTAAAATGTAAAACGTAACTACAAGAAATATTAATAACAGGAATCATTATTAAAGAAAAAAGCGTGATAATCTATTAAATCCTGTTGATAATAAATTGGAAGACAATAGATACATTATTTTTTATAAATGTTAAACAATGTTTCAGAAGTTTGAAATTATATTTATCATGACATCTTTTATTATTACATGCTTATTATTTTAAATAAATGTCATACCAGTTGTGCTAACTTAGAAATACTTATTGTAAAATATCTATTTATACCAAACGTACTTATTCGAAATACCCACATTTTAGGTAAAACGATTATTTCATATTCTTCTATTTTATAAGTTTACTGCCTTACCCAGACGAGTAAAACTGTGGCAAAACCAAAGTTTATGGACGAAAACCGTCAGCTTTGCTTGTTGGCGCTTGATTTTAAATTGCTGGTGTCTATATGTGAACGTTTACAACTGTGCAATTTTAATTCTGTAGCGGTTGGAAGTAGAATACCTATATAGGTATAGTAAACGAACACCATGTCACATTTATAAACCTGCAGAACTGACAAATTGGTTAAAGCTTTCGTGGCCAGGTGATGAACTATTTATTGTCTGATTCGGGTCTGTAGGCCGTCGTCAGTTGGAGTTGCTTCTTAACGTTTCGCTAGCACGAGTGACAAGCTTCTTCAGAGGTCCTTCCATCTCTAGTACTGGACATAAACAGTCTACGATCAGCTCCGGAGACGGAAAGACCTCTGAAGAAGCTTGCCACTCGTGCTAGTGAAACGTTAGGAAGAACTCTAACCAACGACGACTTTTACACCTGATCCAGAACAACAGTTCAGATTTCACCAAGTAATATTATAAGAACCATCGGTATTTATGTAAAGTTAAATCCAGAGAATAGMATATACATACATGTTGATCATCGTTAGGCCAAATACCTATCCGTTGAGCTGACGCACAATAGCACCTTTTGGAAAATGTGCTAAAAATAATGCATTCGATGAATTAATAAATAAGTTAAATGTTGATAACAACATATTCAGAGATAGTGTGAAGAAAAAATTGATTCTTTGCATGAAATTTTTCACCTTTTGTTCATGTGCATCACTTTATATTGATGAATTATACCTGTAACTGCAATCTGCAAGCCCATATCRCATTGTTTTAATCTGTCACCATTAACGCCCATACTGATGGTATGTACAACATGGAATAGACTTGTCATCTTAAAGGTTAAAATCTGCACATTAACATTTATGCAACACTTTTCTTCTGAAAAAKTTTTAATGCTAATGACAATTTCACAATTTGACCATTGCTCGCTGGTTCTGTCACAGCGCTTTGCTTTTGATATTAATCAACTTGGTCTGGGTGACAACAAACCTGGCGCCATCTGAAATGTACTCAGATTTTCGAACCGACATTTGAACTAAAATGGCCAAAGCTGAAACTCCAGAATCTACCACGTTGCACGTCATCAAACATGACAGTTTAAAATGTAGGCCAGGTAGGTTTATAACCATTTCTCTACTAACTTTTATTTGCTTACTTCTGCAACGTTAGTGCAGAACTCTAATTTGTTACGGAATAATGTAAATTTGAAAACAATGCATTTAATGCTTCTATGTTTCTGCAACATCTTCTCTTTATTGCGTATGAAAGTCCTGCACTGCTAAAGCACTGCTAAATCTTTCGTGTAATCCTTGAAGAAAAGGAAGAAATAACTTTATTGAAACAGACAGAACAGTGTAAGATCGCTTTTATTATGTTAACATACCAACTGACGTGACAGGAACTCGAAGCTTACAAGTCGAAAGCAATTCAAGTTAGTAACGCTGTCTGCAAAAATACGCTTTTACGCTTGATGTTTTTAGGATATCCTTCTTTTGACTTTTTAGATTGAAATATCAAAGCAATGACAGCCAGGTGTGAGAGGCAAGTAAATTCAGGAGATCAAGATCAGGCAAGCTTAATTAGGGTGTATAAATAAACCAGTTGCGTGCGGGTATAAGAAGAGAAATAAGCCACGTGTATTTTAAGCAGCGTTATTTTCGGGTATAGAAAACGCGGTATTACCCTCTCGTCGAGCCCCTTATTTTAAATTTGCCGTACCTGGATAAAAGTGTTAGGTGGGCGTAATAGGGATTGGTTTGCGCGCGTTTATAAAGTAGCAATTTGAAATAAGCCGCTAAACAATAAGAAACGTTTTCCCGTAGAAATATATTTCTCAAGGGCATAGAAAACGTTTGCAGGTCTTCATGTGTCTTGATTCCACCATCTGTGGAGCTTAACTGTTAGATTTTATTAAAAACCTACTTAAACTGATCATCGTTTATTACAGCTATATAAATTTCTGTGTTATAGTTTATTATTGCCAGATGTAAGATGGTATTATGAAAGAAACGAAATCCTTACCTTGCAGTATGCAGCAAGGGTTGAAAGTAAAAGTGATCAAAATCCTTATTTCAGCACGTGGTCTGGAATTGGTGAAGTCAGATCCGTAAGTACTAGGTAGAACAGTCGAAAATATTGCACCAGCAAACCCTATCGACTATCCAAACAATACTGCAAAGGGCATTCTTTTTCAACGAATTAGAGTAGTCCAACCTGTTCTTGGGACATTATCATGAATTTAAATATTAGCCATTCTATACTTCTGTTTAAAAGTGAAAACAGTTTTGAAAAAGCACTTAGTTATTTTCCGAAAATTTGGGGTCTTTCTGTTATCTACTTCTTCTACTGACTTCAATACAGTTCACAGGTCTGATCTGCGCTTGAAAATATATTTTTGGTTAAAATTTGCGATAGCAGTTGTCTACGAAAACATATTAAATTCTTATTTGTTAACGGTGGAGTTGTGTTATAACCATACAATAAATTGAGAACGAGTAATCTATTTTATTCTTGTAATTGTAATTTTTAATCCCAGGGGGTCTCCTTTTACAGTTCTCAGTTAAGAGCGTATATAATGATAGTAACCAAAAAATAATCGTTATTGTTGAAGAAGTATGAAAGCTTTACTGCGATAAATTACTTTTTCATTTGTCGCTAAAATAAGAATTATCTCTTACAAATAGAACAGTTCTATAGAACAAATTTAAAAAAACATGTCATTAGAGAGTAGCACCAAATTCAAATAACTTAGGAACCAAAGAAATGTGATTAATATAGTTAGAAACATTTCCATAAAATGTACAACGAAAACACAGACGTGTATGTTATATTAATTGCAAAACCTCAGAGAAAAGTCAATCTTATAATAAATCATTGACGGCTTCGAGCACGTAGTTCATTTGGCGTTTTTGCCTTTGTACAATGATTTCGCTGTAAGACATGGTAAAAAGTACTGTCAAATACAAAACTCTTGGAGGTTGCTGCTATAACTTCAGGAGCTGTTAGATTTTTGTGATATTTTATTTACTAAATAGCAAACATTTTTATCTTTCATCCTTTACATAACACAAAAGCAGACGTTCGGCAGTGACAATTTTCCTTTGTAGAAACCGTGTAAAATACAATTTGTTATACTTTTTTGTTCAACAAAAATCTATTGATTAAAACTTTTGTACCAATATGTTGTTATTACAACCTGTAATTTGCATTTCATGGGTAAAGGAACAGTACAGTAGTTAGCTCAAACACCCATTAATTTATAATTTTACCGGACTATGATGACATGTCCGTTATTATAATTAGAAACTGAATGGACTAGCAACTACTAATGAAACAAACGATTTTTCATTACCAAATGCGGCATATTTGTGATTGAAGAGGACTTAATTACCATGTAATTCGCATTTACATCAGTCATCTATAGCTTCATAGTTTTAGATCCTCGTGTGTATGCGTTTCACAACTCGACTGAAATAAAATAATATTGTAGTGCCAGTTGTAACTAATAACAGCTTTAAAGGAGATATAGGTACTCTTATTTTTACTTCCACATCCAACGGATGGGAAGTATTGTATCGCGAAAAAAATTTTCAAAAATTTTTATTTGCTCATTCGCTTTAYAATGGTCGAAAACGCAAAAAAAAATTTGAGCAAAAAAAATTTCTTGTCTATGTGTCTGTGGTATTGTTTGTGGACACGATAACTTTCGAAAGACTTAATATATGAACTTGAAATTTGGCAGACATATAAATCTTAACTGCCCAAAGCGACCTATTGTTTGTGAGGTAAGTATGGAATAGGGAAGGGGACGAAATTGAGGGGTAACTACCCTTTTTTTCGTTTTAGTATGTGATTAGTAGTATAACTGCAAGTATTATTAGGTTTTATAAATTTTCGGTACAGCAAACTGTTTAGAAGATATTAGCAAAAACGCGTCACTTAAAGAAAACTGTTTTTCTTAAATATCTCCGAATATATTTAATATATTCAAAAAATGAAAATGCCATCAGATAGGAAATAAAATTTCTCACAAAAAGTGTCTTAGAAAATTTATCCAAAATTTTGACATTTTCGAAATATTTCCAAAAAACCTATTTTGGACCCTGCTCGTACGATTTTTTTTAAATTTTGGTATTATATAGAAAATTACATTRKTGATTAGAAAGCGCTCTTGTAATTTTTTTGTTAAGTTAATAATTATCGAGATATTTGAAAAAAAACGATTTTAAAATTTATGTATTTTTGCTAATATCACGAGGACGGTTTGTCTTAGAAAAAAATGTGTAGGGAGACAAAATGCTCAAAATCTGATTGTTAATCGTATAGCATAATAAATAAAAACGTAAATGTCATTTTGACAATTGGATGTGGAAGTATTGATTCGATTTGCAGCGGTTTTTGCAATGCGTTTCAAAACTAGCTAATCCTGACACATAATAAGTAAAGCTGTGTGACAGTATCATAAAACGATCAGTTTTCTCTGTCTCGTTCTGGCTGCAACGGATCCATTTCTGCATATTTCATCAACAACTTTCTGATATTTAATAAAAAATTCACATCCGTAATCCGTCTAAAACGTCAAGTATAGTTCAAGTTTACCACCAACTGCGCCCTTCAAAGTTTTGAACTAGAACTTTGCAAAACTTTAAACAGTTGATGTATTCAAATGGATCACTGTTACCTTGAGTAATTTTGGATGCTGCTCTGTAATAGATATCAGTACAGAAAGCGGTGACGTTGCTAATGCTTTAAGACGATTAGTAGTATGTATATGTTTGCAAATGTACGATCAAAATAAAGCCAAATATAAACTCGTCTGTGTAGGTATTCGAAAATCATGCTGCATAGAACTATCTATCTCATCGATTTAGTAAATAGTAAAGTAAATAGTTTCGTAATAAAGACCAACTATGGATTACATAGAGGACAAAACAGTAATAAGTAGAAGTGAATTAGAAACCCGTGTGAAAACAGCGGCCAGTTCCAGCAGCCAATTTTTACGGAAACACCCGATTACTATAGAGCTAACAAACTTTGTAGATGGCCGTTCATTCATATAGGTAATTAGCTTCTACCTAGTCACCAGGAAATAGCACATTCTAAAATAAATTTTTATAACAGCGCCCGTACAACGATACATTGCGAACCATCCCATGGGGTAAAAACCGCCCTCTCGAGCACTAAAAAATTCATATCTCGGTTAGCCCCCATAGTAACTCTTTGATATTTGCACACGATGTTACCCATACCGCCAGCCAAACAGCGCCCGTACAACGATTCATTGCAAACCATCCCAAGGGGTAGAAAKCGACCTCTCGAACACTAAAAAAATCATATCTCGGTTAGCCCCCATAGTAACTCTTTGATATTTGCACACGATGTTGCCCATACCACCAGGCAAACAGCGCCCGTACAACGATTCATTGCAAACCATCCCAAGGGGTAGAAACCGCCCTCTCGAACACTAATAAAATCATATCTCGGTTAGCCCCCATAGTAACTCTTTGATATTTGCACACGATGTTGCCCATACCACCAGGCAAACAGCGCCCGTACAACGATTCATTGCAAACCATCCCAAGGGGTAGAAACCGCCCTCTCGAACACTAAGAAAATCATATCTCGGTTAGCCCCCATAGTAACTCTTTGATATTTGCACACGATGTTACCCATACCGCCAGCCAAACAGCGCCCGTACAACGATTCATTGCTAACCATCCCAAGGGGTAGAAACCGCCCTCTCGAACACTAAAAAAATCATATCTCGGTTAGCCCCCATAGTAACTCTTTGATATTTGCACACGATGTTGCCCATACCACCAGSCAAACAGCGCCCGTACAACGATTCATTGCAAACCATCCCAAGGGGTAGAAACCGCCCTCTCGAACACTAAAAYAGTCATATCTCGGTTAGCCCCCATAGTAACTCTTTGATATTTGCACACGATGTTGCCCATACCACCAGGCAAACAGCGTCCGTACAACGATTCATTGCAAACCATCCCAAGGGGTAGAAACCGCCCTCTCGAACACTAAAAAAATCATATCTCGGTTAGCCCCCATAGTAACTCTTTGATATTTGCACACGATGTTACCCATACCGCCAGCCAAACAGCGCCCGTACAACGATTCATTGCAAACCATCCCAAGGGGTAGAAACCGCCCTCTCGAACACTAAAAAAATCATATCTCGGTTAGCCCCCATAGTAACTCTTTGATATTTGCACACGATGTTGCCCATACCACCAGGCAAACAGCGCCCGTACAACGATTCATTGCAAACCATCCCAAGGGGTAGAAACCGCCCTCTCGAACACTAAAAAATTCATATCTCGGTTAGCCCCCATAGTAACTCTTTGATATTTGCACACGATGTTACCCATACCGCCAGCCAAACAGCGCCCGTACAACGATTCATTGCAAACCATCCCAAGGGGTAGAAACCGCCCTCTCGAACACTAAAAAATTCATATCTCGGTTAGCCCCCATAGTAACTCTTTGATATTTGCACACGATGTTGCCCATACCACCAGGCAAACAGCGCCCGTACAACGATTCATTGCAAACCATCCCAAGGGGTAGAAACCGCCCTCTCGAACACTAAAAAATTCATATCTCGGTTAGCCCCCATAGTAACTCTTTGATATTTGCACACGATGTTGACCCATACCACCAGGCAAACAGCGCCCGTACTACGCTTCATTGCAAACCATCCCAAGGGGTAGAAACCGCCCTCTCGAACACTAAAAAATTCATATCTCGGTTAGCCCCCATAGTAACTCTTTGATATTTGCACACGATGTTACCCATGCCGCCAGCCAAACAGCGCCCGTACAATGATTCATTGCAAACCATCCCAAGGGGTAGAAACCGCCCTCTCGAACACTAAAAAAATCATATCTCGGTTAGCCCCCATAGTAACTCTTTGATATTTGCACACGATGTTACCCATACCGCCAGCCAAACAGCGCCCGTACAACGATTCATTGCAAACCATCCCAAGGGGTAGAAACCGCCTTCTCGAACACTACAAAAATCATATCTCGGTTAGCCCCCATAGTAACTCTTTGATATTTGCACACGATGTTACCCATACCGCCAGCCAAACAGCGCCCGTACAACGATTCATTGCAAACCATCCCAAGGGGTAGAAACCGCCCTCTCGAACACTGAAAAAATCATATCTCGGTTAGCCCCCATAGTAACTCATTGATATTTGCACACGATGTTGCCCATACCGCCAGCCAAACAGCGCCCGTACAACGATTCATTGCAAACCATCCCAAGGGGTAGAATCCGCCCTCTCGAACACTAAAAAAATCATATCTCGGTTAGCCTCCATAGTAACTCTTTGTTATTTGCACACGATGTTACCCATACCGCCAGCCAAACAGCACCCGTACAAAGATTCATTGCAAACCATCCCAAGGGGTAGAAACCGCCCTCTCGAAAACTAAAAATATCATATCTCGGTTAGCCCCCATAGTAACTCTTTGATATTTGCACACGATGTTGCCCATACCACCAGGCAAACAGCGCCCATACAACGATTCATTGCAAACCATCCCAAGGGGTAGAAACCGCCCTTTAAAACACTAAACAATTCATATCTCGGTTAGCCCCCATAGTAACTCTTTTGTATTCGCACATAATGTTGCTTATACCGATAGGCAAACAGCGCCCGTACAACGATTCATTGCAAACCATCCCAAGGGGTAGAAACCGCCCTCTCGAGCACTAAAAAATTCATATCTCGGTTAGCCCCCATAGTAACTCTCTGGTATTTACACACGATGCTACCCATACCGCCAGGCAAACAGCGCCCATACAAAGATTCATTGCAAACCATCCCAAGGGGTAGAAACCGCCCTTTCGAGCACTAAAAAATTCATATCTCGGTTAGCCCCCATAGTAACTCTCTGATATTAGCACACGATGTTACCCATACCGCCAGCCAAACAGCGCCCGTACAACGATTCATTGCAAACCATCCCAAGGGGTAGAAACCGCCCTCTCGAACACTAAAAAATTCATATCTCGGTTAGCCCCCATAGTAACTCTTTGATATTTGCACACGATGTTGCCCATACCACCAGGCAAACAGCGCCCGTACAACGATTCATTGCAAACCATCCCAAGGGGTAGAAACCGCCCTCTCGAACACTAAAAAATTCATATCTCGGTTAGCCCCCATGGTAACTCTTTGATATTTGCACACGATGTTACCCATACCGCCAGGCAAACAGCGCCCGTACAACGATTCATTGCAAACCATCCCAAGGGGTAGAAACCGCCCTCTCGAACACTAAAAAATCATATCTCGGTTAGCCCCCATAGTAACTCTTTGATATTTGCACACGATGTTACCCATACCGCCAGCCAAACAGCGCCCGTACAACGATTCATTGCAAACCATCCCAAGGGGTAGAAACCGCCCTCTCGAACACTAAAAAAATCATATCTCGGTTAGCCCCCATAGTAACTCTTTGATATTTGCACACGATGTTACCCATACCGCCAGCCAAACAGCGCCCGTACAACGATTCATTGCAAACCATCCCAAGGGGTAGAAACCGCCCTCTCGAACACTAAAAAATTCATATCTCGGTTAGCCCCCATAGTAACTCTTTGATATTTGCACACGATGTTACCCATACCGCCAGCCAAACAGCGCCCGTACAACGATTCATTGCAAACCATCCCAAGGGGTAGAAACCGCCCTCTCGAACACTAAAAAATTCATATCTCGGTTAGCCCCCATAGTAACTCCTTTGATATTTGCACACGATGTTACCCATACCGCCAGCCAAACAGCGCCCGTACAACGATTCATTGCAAACCATCCCAAGGGGTAGAAACCGCCCTCTCGAACACTAAAAAAATCATATCTTGGTTAGCCCCCATAGTAACTCTTTGATATTTGCACACGATGTTACCCATACCGCCAGCCAAACAGCGCCCYTACAACGATTCYTTGCAAACCATCCCAAGGGGTAGAAACCGCCCTCTCCAAACACTAAAAAATTCATATCTCGTTAGCCCCCATAGTAACTTCTTTGATATTTGCACACGATGGTTACCCATACCGCCAGCCAAACAGCGCCCGTACAACGATTCATTGCAAACCATCCCAAGGGGTAGAAACCGCCTAAAAAA